>JAODKF010000055.1:5386733-5396769 GCA_026779585.1 Mormyrus proboscirostris | reverse complement strand
ACAGTTTCAACTGAGTCCAAGACAGAAAGTAATCAAAGACAGAGTCCTACCTTACCAGTAGAGAAGAAATCTAAATCCGAGCTTGAAGCACACTGATTACTGAGCTGGAATGAGCTTATGACTTACGGCCCTTTTGCTTTTGTTAGTATTGTTTTACACATAAATTAACAATGTCACTCAAACGGAAATTAAAGGTTCTGATTTGAAGGTTCTGAAGTTCCACAGACTGTCCTTATAGAATTTTATTTTTTTTTTAAAAGGATGTTAAAGATGGGAACCATAATGCTTCCATCTAGTGGATGATTATTGTCAATGTACCAGCGGTTGTTATTTTTGTGCCATTTAATAGTGCATTTGTACTAGTGAAGTGTTCATAGTTGTATGTAGAGCTTGACCTCATAGACTCTCTTGCTTGTTCTCACTCCTGCTGCCTTCTTCCCTGATTTAGTTTTCCTTTTTCGTTTTCCCTGGTTGTGTAGTTAAAGTTGATTAGGTAGCTCAGTGTTTTTTGCCTATTTGTTTATGACTTACGGCCCTTTTGGTTTTGTTAGTATCGTTTTACACATAAATTAACAATGTCACTCAAACGGAATTTAAAGGTTCTGATTTGAAGGTTCTGAAGTTCCACAGACTAGTTGATTAGGTAGCTCAGTATTTTTTGCCTATTTGTTTATGACTCACAGCCCTTTTGGTTTTGTTAGTATGTTCTATTTTGTCAACAAGCTCCTGGAAAACCTTGTCTTCACTAAAATGGCAGTGGAATTAAACACGTATCCGATGGGAAAAATAGGGTAAGGCTGGTAGTACTGAGGCATCGGGGGAGCAGAGAAGAACGAGGGGACTTGTTTGCCAGGGAAGACGTGCTCTTTAATAGAAGCCTTTTAGAGGACAATAACAGGCACCCAACAAGCACCGAACCGAACGCACACAGCCGAAACGGAAGGCGGTCAGATGCCGAACTGTAAGGTGCAAACATGGTGAGAGAGTTAATAAGAACCAACAACAGTACAAGAAGGGCTATTTATAATTACAGACAGGGACTATTTAGTTACATGCAGGGCATGCTGGGATATGCAGCACACCGGCGCTACACTGCCCCCTCCTCAGAGGTCGACCGTCCCGGAGACCACCACCACAGGACCCCACCTCAGTTCCGAAGTGAGTCCTAGGTGTCTGCTGGCAGCCAACGGTGTGTCGGCAGCGATGATGGGGCAGGGAGCTCTCTGAGCACCGGCGTGGCTATTCAGTGAAGAGAGCTGATTCAAAAGAATGACTCATTCATGAGCTGGACATCACTCATAATCATTCACTCAAACTGATTCAAAAGAATGACTCATTCATGAGCTGGACATCACTCATTATCATTCACTCAAACTGATTCAAAGGAATGACTCATTCATGAGCTGGATATCACTCATTATCATTCACTCAAACTGATTCAAAGGAATGACTCATTCATGAGCTGGACATCACTCATTATCATTCACTCAGATTGTTTTTGTTTTTGTATGCAAGTATTATTTCTCGCTAAGACCACGTTGTTGTTTGCTTTTCAAATTCAATGCTGTATTGGACTGGAGTACTAATACATCAATCAGATTATACAACACATTGTAGCAGGACTGACTGTATATTAAAAAGTGCCACGTAGATTTGTTTGCTGATTATGTAATTAGAATGTCATGCCAAAGCTTGATTTTGAAAGAAAATCAAGACTAACTTCTTTGGTAAGACAAGTTGGGTGGCTTCCTGTGGGGAATGATGGAAAACCGTCAGTTACATGTCAGGAACCTTTAGTTCATCTGAAGTGCATATAGACATTCTGTTGCCAACCCTGCGATCGGATTTCAGCTGGGTTTGTACGCTGGTCTGCAAGTATGGTGGTACAGCAATGATGCACATTAGCTCTCCTTCGGCATGTGTCCGAGTTCCCTGTACAGCTCGCACAACAGCCAGAAGCATCAAACTGGGACAGTTGAGTTTTTAACATGTATATCATTTATATCAGTAATGTGATTCAAACTCATCTTCTTCCTTCTCAAACACCTCAACTATTTTCTACAGTTACTTTGAAATTAAAAAAACTTCCCATTTGTGGCTGACATTAGTGGACAAGTGCATAAGTAAAAATTTAATCTTCAAATTATTAAATACAAATTTCTCACTTTCTTACTCTGGTTGCACTACTTTTGAGACTTTGAGATACAAAATTGGAAACATGTTCTCATTAAAGCGGTATCATACAGTAATGTTAGACATGCTGTGTATTTATTAAAGGATATTTAAGAAATAATGAGCTGACACAAAAGTATGTATGTCATGTCACAATACCACGGAAAAGAGTACAACAGAAATTCAGGCCAGGCAAGGTAGCTGGGAAAAGTACTGATTTAGTCCTGCTTGGCAGACGAAGCTTATGAGCCTGACAGGTTTACTGAATTCCTCTTAACTGATGAATAATCACATCACAGATATAAAGCACAGTTTATTCATACCAGAAACATGTACAGACAAGCCTTGAGTTGTAATGGGATGCACTTCGATGCTGTAAAATAACATGTATATTATTATCCACTGAACAAAAAGTATTAAACATCCATCCATTTTCCGATACCGCTTATCCTATTCAGGGTCACAGAGCCTATGAGTACAAAGTGGGGACCGACTTGGGATGGGTTGCCAACCCATCGTTTGCTCCAGGGACTGACGCTACTCTGACTCTACTCTGCTCTACACCAGTTTCATGAGGTGGCCTCCTGGGATGCTTTTCCAGCTTCCCTCATATGCTGACAGTAACTGGCTGCTTTTCCTTTATTTTCTGGTCAAATGGCTCCTAAACCATTTCTACTTTGTTTAGGTCAAGGTGGCCAGGTCTTGTGATGAGACACTATCACTCTGCTTTTTAGGCAGCTTGATGTGTACAAACTTTTGACTAGTACTGTATGACGTTAGGATAGTCTTGCTGGTAAGCTAACATTTATAGTTAACTGCCCAGTAGTATGCGTTAAGTAAACATGCTAATGAATATAAAACTATTGTGAACAGAATGTTGAAATACAAGCTCCTTAGACCCAATTGATGAAGACATTTCTATGGAAAGTAGGGTTACTAACCTTTACATTGTAGGATGGGTATTTGTATCCATGATGTTGCAACTTTTCTTTTAAGCCTTGAGTACATTTTCTTAGTAACATATTGTGCTGGTTATTTCACAGGAGACATGTAATGATGTAATGTTATATTCTAAGCCTGGACAGAGAATTAGGCCTACCTGCCCATTAGAAACACTCCTCTGTTTTTTCATAATGGTGCCAATGCACCGCTGTGGACCTGAGTTAGGACAACCAGTGGTTGCAGCATTAACCAGGCCGAATGGCATCAAATAGAATTGCCATAGCCCTTGAATGATGACGAACACATTCTCAGGGTGGGCTTTGGGGGCCAGTTGGGCCTGCCAGTAGCCACTGCAAAGGTCTAAAGAGCTAAACCACATTTATCCAGTAATGTAATCCAGTGTATCGTCAATGCATGGCAGCAGATAAGAGTCCTTTCTCATCACCTTGTTCAGTTGTTGGTAGTCAACACAAAAACACCACAATGTCTTGGTGACGAGGACTGCCGGAGGAACCCACAGGCTGTCAGATGGCTCGATGACTCCTCCAGCTACTATCTCTTTGATATGTTGCTCTACCGCTTGTCATTTCACAAGGGACAGTTGGTGTGGATGCACCACAGTTTCAACTTGCCAGGAAGCAAGGTCTTATCTATACTAACAAGGCCTTTCATGGTTTCTTCCCTTAGTTAGTCAATCTAGTCTGAGTCTTTAAGACTTGAATTATACCACCAACTTAAACTCTTGACTGGCATCTCAGACAGCATTGGAATATATGTTTTGTCAATGTGGAATCTCAGGTCCACGAGTTTTCCTCCAACAAAGGATATGCTCCTGGATTTGCTGGGTTTCAACTTCATCCTTTTCCAGCAACCGCTTGGTGTATGCGAGAGTTGAGGTCAGAGTGGTGATGTCATTTATATAAGCACGAATGGGAGGTAGCCGCTGCCCAGCCTGCAGATGCTCTTCTCCTACAACCCTTTTTGAAGCTCGGATAATCAATTCCATTGCTATGGTGATAGCTGAGGGAGAACCTGCGGGGAGAGTGTTGACATTATCAAGAGGTTTACTTTCCTCGGCAGCAACATTCATGTCTCTGATGACTCTTCCTCTGAAGTCAGCAGATGGATTGGGAGAGCATGGGGGGTCATGAGCTTGCTGGAAAGGGGTGTGTGGGGTGTGAGTGTATCTTTGCAAGAGGATGAAGGTCCAAGTCTTTAGAGTCCTGGTGCTATCCAGTGAGCTGAGATAAAGACTGGACTCCTTCAGTACTGTGTTTCTTCATTGCTGAGGACCGAAGCGGCCGGACCAGTTCATGACCAGAAAGGTTTTGTTTCAACCAACCAGTTGTGTACTGTCATACTCAACTGGTTGCCTGAAAAAAAAACTTTGGTCTCAATTTCTATTTTCTGGGCCTGAACTTTCCACCTCTGTCTGTAATGGATTACTTTTGTGAGTAGCTTCCCCAACACAGTATAATACAGTATATTGAACATTAGTATATAATTCCATAGCCACAGCTGCAGTCCCCATCATGCATGTGTAGATGGATACAATACAGTTAAGTAATGTTGTACAGTATACAATACAGTATAAATAATGTTACATGTGCACAAATTTATGTTGTTAAGTTTTATTTTTATTTCAGTGTATTTCAGACATATGTCCATTCCAACATGCATTTATCAATTGCTGTTTGCCCATTTCCCGTAGGGAGTATTCTCTGTAGCAAACACTATAAACGTGCATGAGTCAGTGAACATAGTCACAGTCTTACTTAGGAAAAACAAATTACTACACAGGTGTATTTCATATAAAAGTGTTATCAGGTTAAACAGGTAGTAGTTGTTTACCAGACATTTTTTGCTGCTATTCTGACTCCAAGCTCGAAACCCCAAACCCAAAATTCCAATTCAAGTTTTTCAAGTTCTAAGTTTTATTGTCACATGTGTGCCATGGAAATTCGTTTGCTACAGGGCATCATGGGACAGGACAAAAAGTGCAATAAAAGACAAGACAGTATTGCAGCTCATCATCGAATGGTAAAGAGACAACAATGTAATATGAGAATGTGTAAACAATTAGGCAGAGATTAGGCCCATCTGATATGGTAGGTGGGGTAAGAAACCGATCTAATTACCCATCAAAGACAGATCTAGTCTGAAAACTCATGAAAATGATTGTAGCCTTAGTGTAAAATACCAGTGACATAAGTGAGGATCACACGAGGGCTGGCTGTGCGAGGCATGTGCGTCGTGCAGGCCCTGTGGAAATGCAGTTACAGTAACAGTAATATTAACATTTTTAACAATTTGCCCAAAATGCAGTGCTCCCATTGCATACAGCACTAACTTTGTACATGCAGGAGCATAATTTACGTGATTTGTAAATTATACGAAAAGGTCTTTATAGGAAATTGCAAATGTAATATGATATGCAAAGTATACAGTACAGTACTGTTTGGTAAAAAATTGGTAATAAATATCCTTTTTATGTTATTGTTCAGACTGGCAAACTGTTATGGATTAAGGCTATGGGGGCCCAGGTTTTATTCACAAATTTTCACACTTCAGCCTCCCCAGGAAGAACAGCCTCTGCTGAACCTCCTTGAAGATGCAGCTGGCGTTTAGTGACCATGAGAGGGAGTCGGTTGTCTGGATGCACAGGGATCTGAGGTTGCTGACTGCTTCGAAGGGGCTTCCATCAATGAAGAGTGGGGGCTCTCAATTGCTGAAACACAAATGTTCATGTAGCACAAAACCAAGACTCTTAAGTCATCCTCAAAAACACACACATTTCCACTACTCACAAGCACAAGTCACCTCTCTCCACACCTTTCAATATGCAAAACTCTTTCTACTAAACCTTTCACAAAAGTAGCCCAATAAAACATTCATTGCTCTACAAATTCATTCAGAAAACACACGTGCCCTGTATTGAAATCAAGTCATCAAAACCTGAACTCAAAGACCTTAACACTGCCCAAGTTGGAAGACAATAGAGAGGAAGAGGAAGACAAAGGCAACTAAGACAAATAGTCTCATATGAAATCCGTGCCGCCCCAAGTTCATCATATGCTGGTGCATGGAAAGACTATGAGACAAGCTGGACAAGTGATGCATCCAAACTTAAGTAGTTATACAGTTGCATTTATTGTCCATATTCTCAGAAGGGAAAACAGGCATTGTCCCTTATTCTGAATGTAACACATGAAATGTTATAGTGTAGTTTTCAGTGTAGTTGTATCACAGTAACGGATCACTATTGATCAGTAAACTGAATTTTCAGGACTGAGAAGAGGCCATTTACGCAGCGGCTTCTCTCAGGTGAGCTGGAGACTGCACTGGTACTGTAAATATGGTCATTGCCAACAATGCCATGCGTATGTGGGGAATTCAAGCTCGAATCATTGAAGACCTGGTAGAATTCCAAGGCATTAACAGCAACAACATTTCAGCCATTGACCAAACAGCTGTACCATGTGCCTTTTGAAAGAAATTCAAACAGATTTAAGTAATGGTTCCAATATGTGCAGGTAATTGCTTGGCTGTACAGGTTTTTACAGTGTGTAGAGTATGGCTGATCTCTCTCGCATATCACTACTGTACTGGTGAGTGTATCTTCATTTAGCTTTACAGTATTGCTAACAGGGACAACTTAAGGTTACATAAATGCTTTGCTCAGGTACAGTGGTAGCAGCTCTGGGATTCGGACGTGGAACCTTCTGCTTCACAACCGAGTGCCTCAATCTCTAAGCTACTGTACTAGACGATACCCACCTTCTTATGTGTTATAATAGTACATTAGGGTTCTGTGTATATATAGCTGCAGTCCCCATCATGCTTGTGTAGGTGGATACAGTACAATCAAGTATGTTGTAAATAAAGTTTCAGGTGAACAATGTTGCGAAGACATATGTCAATTACAAGATGCACTTATCCAAAAATACGGTGCTGACATCCATGTCCTGGCATTTACCAATTGCAATATCCGACGCATAATTATGTAGCAGCATAACGTCCTCCTAGTTTCCAAAAAGGGCCGTTTTCCCTTTTCTCGCAGTCAGTGTTCTCTGGAGCATGCACCATAAAGTGAGTGAGTCAGTGAACAAACTTCTCTAACACCATCCATCAGTGTGGAATGTCTCGCCCATCCGGGCAGGTCAGGTTGGGGACCATGCTAATATTAACGTTTGAGCTCAATGAGAACCCTTAGTGCCAGGATGCGGAAGATGGTAGACTACTTAGGCGTAAAACCAGACTGCTCCGGTCGCTGACAGGCAAGCAAGTGATCATGGATCCTGTTAAGGATGACCCTAGGAAGGACCTTCCCGGGTACTGAGAGCAGTGTTACCCCCCTGTAGTTGTAGCAATCCAGCCGATCACCCTTCCCTTTCCAGATGGGGACTATAAGTCCCGTTTTCCAGTCACATGGGATGACGCCTGACTCCCAAATGGAAGCAAAGATTGCCTGCAATGCCAGGAGGACAGCCTTACCACCAGTCTGGAGAAGGAGGACAGCCTTACCACCGGCCTGGAGAAGGAGGACAGCCTTACCACCAGCCTGGAGAAGGACAGCCTTACCACCGGCCTGGAGAAGGAGGACAGCCTTACCACCGGCCTGGAGAAGTTGACCCCGGATACCACAGATCACTGCGGCATTCCCTACACCCAGCGGATTCACCACCTGTGCAATATGCAGTGTCATTTGTAAGGACCGTTCCATCCCCCCCTTAACTTAAGTCTCTGGGGAACAGATTCAGATGTGCGTAATGCCTTGATTCCTCTGTAAGCAGGACGTGAGCCACTAGACTACAGATGATGTGTCACCTGCTCACAGATTCGACTAATAATAATCATCAATACTTTGTTAATCCCCATGGGGAAGTTGTCTTTACTCCTCCCTCAGCTTACTCTTTGTAGAGTAAGCTGGCTGTGAAGAGCAGCCACCCATAGCGGCGCCCAGGGAGCTGGGGGTAAAGGCCTCACAATCCTCATACAGTACCTAGCCCTGTCAGTGCCAGTGGTCGCACTGAAGTCACCCCTGACCAGAGGAGTGTCACCTTATGGATACTCATCATCCACCAGGCGAAGATGCGAGCGAAATGTCTCCCTCAATGGGCCATCACTCACCGTGGATGGAGCAAACACCAAGACAACAGACAAGACATCCTAGGAGTGCCTGAGTCTCATAATACTCCCATTGAAAGGAATGACTTCAGACACCATCGGGAAGAGCCAATCCGCTACAGCAACAGCTACTCTCTGAGTATAGCAGCCATCAGACCGACCAGACCAAAAGTAGGTATATTTGCCTGCAGAGATCTGGCCACTCTCCAGTCTGCGCACCTCAGAGAGTGCCCAGCATCACGCCAGCCCCGATCCCTGACAGGCCAGATCGTTTTCACTCTCCCGGGGATGAGACTCCCGCCCCCCATGGTGCGTGTAGCCTTCCTGTGGGCGGCTGCAGCAGAGCTACTCCTGCGGACAGCAGACATGTATCGTGTTGTTTTACACTAAGTTGTTGTGAGTTCTTTTACGGTGGCTGGAGTGCCAATCCTGCCACCAACCCCCAAAATTTTTCCCACCAAGTTGTTGGACCGTATGCAAGGCTGGATGCAGTTTAACATCTTAACCAGGACACATCCTTCCAGTGAACAATTCTTAAGTAACTGATTACAGTAACACTTTGGAGTTTGCAAACATTTTAATGCCTAATTGTAGTTATCGCATCTAAATTAAGAGGGAATGCTGTACTTTTGGTCTGACAAAATTGAATTGGGCCAAATAATATTAACTAATACAGCCAACAACAGTTAATGGGTGTAATATTAACTGCAGAGTTAAATTAACACAATGTATAGTAATGGTCAAACATTAAACAACTATGTAGGGCAGACAACTAAATTGGGCAAATGATAAACTTCTTACTCAGCCAGTTAGACAAATTATTTTGCATAAATTCAGAAGCAATAATATAATCAGTGTAACGTTCAGCTCCGTTCCATCCTCCCGTGTGCCACGCCCCCCTCATTACCTGGTGTTTTTGCCCAGTTGTGTTCACCTGTGTCTTGTTTACTCCCAATTTAGTCATGTATAAGAGTCCACGTCTCCCCTAGTCTGATGTCGGTCATTGTATGTGTCAATGTGATTTTGTGCCTTGTCCTTGGAGTAAACCCCGTTTCCTCGTCCATCTGGCTCGTTTTGGTTTCCTTGCCCGCTCGTCTTGCCGCCGCACGTCACAGAATGACCGACCTCCCGACAACCGCTGCGCAGCAAGAGGACGATCCCTGGCTCCTCTTGCTGCATGAGGTAGCGGAGTTGCGCAAGCAGCCTGAGATCCTGGAGGATCCAGGCTTGCTTGCCCTAACTACGCGGAGCTGGGAGCTGCTGCAGGGGGTAAACCCGGAAACGGAGGAGCGTAACATGGCGGAAGTACGCTCTCTTCTGCAGGAGCTCACCCGCCAGGTGAGGGAGAAGAAGCCTCAACCTCTCGCCTGCATGGAGGCTACCTCGCCTCCCGCGACTGGAACCGGGCGGCGGAAAAAGAAGCGGCGCCGCGGGAAGGGAGAGGACGTCCCGACCCTCTTTATGGGAGTCTGCTCCCTACTCCCTAACTGGGAGAACGCCGCGATCGCCTACCCGGTCAGCCCCGCCAACCAGCCGCCGCCTCCCCTGGAGGCTTATTTTTATCGGCCGGAGTACCTGGGGCTCGGCGGGATCCGTGCCGTACGTGATGGCATTCCCCGGGTCTCCCGCTCCCTTAAAGGGAAACCGTCCCCGGAGAAGGTCCGTGCGTGGGCAAACCCACCAGAGCTCCCGGTGCCGCCCGCGGTGGATATCGCCGTCGCGCCCTCCGAGGCGCCCCCTGCTGGCCGCACGCCCGCTGCCGCCGCCGCGCCCTCCGAGGCGCCCCCTGCTGGCC
>JAODKF010000055.1:5210717-5223705 GCA_026779585.1 Mormyrus proboscirostris | reverse complement strand
CCGACAGTGCGGACTGAGTGACTGCTTAAGCAACAGATGTATTTGTTAGGTTTCTACAGACACTGGCATTCTAGGTAGGATTACCGTAAATGGAAAGGGCAGATTCCCACTTGCACCCCACATTTTACACGCAGCTCATGCTCAAAAGATTATTTGGACAGATCACTGTAAATGGCCTGAATTCTAGAGGAGAATTCCCTGGAAATATCCTACACTTGGATGCTCGTGTTTTCTCTGATAGAAATTCTCACCAAAATAAAAATAGCTGTCATCCCAAATCTGTTCTTCTTGGGTGTGGAGAGCTGGAAGGTTCATATATGGGAAGCCAGAAAAAAAGGGAACAGGGGGAACTTTATTATGATAAATATTCCACTGTAGGGAAGTTATTTTAAGAAGCCCGTGGTCAGAAGACCTGGACAGCTGTCATATGGGCCTTCCCCCCCCCCCCCTGAGTTCCATGCCAGCCAGCTTCCTTGATTCACACATCCCAGTACCCAGCTACTGGGAGCTGGGAAGGAGCAGAAACCAGGACTGGCTGTGGATCCCCAAGGACTCGATTGGGAAACGCTTCTCTACAAACTGCCAATGAAACCAGGACTGGCTGTGGATCCCCAAGGACTCGATTGGGAAACGCTTCTCTACAAACTGCCAATGCAAAAAAAAAAAAAAAAATGCGCAGTTAATAAATAACTGTAACTGGTGACATTGGTAACACTTTACTTAATGCCATGTATTTACTAATTTATAAACACATTCATAATGCATTATAGTGATATAATGCTGTACAAAGCATCCTTAATGCTTATACCGACCATTGTAGTACACTGTAAAGGTATCTATAGTGCATTATAGATGACAGCTTCATAAAGCATTCATAATGGATAATAAACATAGCTATAATGTGTTACATCTTTTTATAAATATTTATAGCCATGTTTGTAATGCTTTATGAATGCATTATAACATGCTATGAATGTGTTTACAAATGACTAAAATCATGACGGCCTTTAATAAAGTGTTACTGACATGTGAGTGGGGGAATTTTTTATTGGGGGGCTTTAATATCTGCTACAATTATTTTGGTAATAATGAACAACGAATGTGTAAATAAAGGACTTCTACCTGACACAATGTAAACCAGGTACATTTGACATATGATTGTTACATTATGAACAGAACTCATTTTCATTTAAGCGTTTATCAACATTTACTACAATGTGTATCACATGAGGGTCTTCAATAACTGTATGCTGCACCTTGTCAATTATCTGTAAACAGTAGCAGAAGCATAAACAAATGATTGTGGGAAAGAATAATTCGGATTATTATTGAAAAAAAGACAGAAGCTCTAAGGGGTGACAGAAAATACCAGAGTGAACTTGGCTGGCTGATGAAAGTTGGTGAAACGACGACCAGGAGCAAAATCTGCACTCGCTGTGACTGGCGACACCAGTGATTGATAGCTGGGAAAAGGGCGGGTCCCTTCTCCCTGCCTGCCTCAGCTGCCCACTGCGCTGCCACTGCGGCAAGTGTACCGCGATGACTGGACAAAAAGCAACTGTAGGCACTCCGATTTACAATCTGTTTATTTAGCAAACACTTTTATCCAAAGAGACGTACATTCAGGGTAGAGCGGTAGGGAGTTAAGGCCTGGCTCACATTGCTCTGCCGACCAGATGAATTCCTCCGCATTTCATCCTAACCTGTTGAACCACATACGAGCTCCAGCACCTGGTATCTCACCATTAAAAATTGTCTTATGTCTGTCACACAGTTACATTTCTGTTACATTTACAAAATAGTATAATTAGCCTCATGCTGCAGTACTCAGTAGTCAGTCAATTAAATCTACGCTATGTAATTTTCAAATCAAAATAATTACAATAAACATGCATGGTTACTAAGCTGAATTCTACTGGATTGAATCTCTCATGTATAAATTGTAAAAGGAAAATGAAATTATGTTCTGTGACCATTGAGAGGTACTCGATATGTTACACCCCCTTTTTCAAAACGGATTTCCAGTCTTGGCAACCATCTTGTTCTGCGTGAGTGAGTCGAGGCAGGGGGCTGTTCTCACTGACAGCCCTAATCAGGGATGCACTCGTCCCTGGACTCGGGGCACGGCCTTTTTCAGGCCTGCGGTCATAACCCTGCCCGTCCGTATTAGACAAACACACCCCCTGCCTTTCCCTCCGTCGGCCCCTCGGATCGACGTCTCGTGCGGGCCGCGTCGCTGGCCCTCAAAGGCTCCTTAAGCAAATGAAAAATATTGACCCGCCCAACTGAAAGTTCTCCTTCCAGGAGGAAACTTTCAGGGGGAAATTAAAAAATGCATAAATCAAGTAGCCTGGGCTGGGCTCCAGTCCGAAAGAAAAAGTCTTATGAAGAAACTGCCACGAAAACAAGCTTGGAGCACAGTGCCGTGTAAGAGCCATTTCATGAGATGGAGATGAGCTACGTCGGTGAAGCAGGTGGAGAGTGAGATCTCCCCATCGGACCCATCAAACAGCGTGGAAGCGGCCGGGTCTAGAAGAACAATGAAATTCTTGCTTGCGTAACTCCTTTCAGATGTAAACAACACATAACATAAATAATAACAGTAGCAAATAACAAATAACAGAATAGTGAGGATAAATTACATATAACATATACAGTAAACAGTAAACAGAACATACAATATACATGCCATACACCTTACAAAATACATACAATGTAAAATAACATACAATCAACAATATACAGTATCATGCAGCATGTCCTTAGGTGCTTTGAATGGTGCTTTGAATGCGAGATCCTGATCAGAAGCTGGATCATTAATGGATCATTGATATAGTCTCCAAAAATGCCTCTTGGAGGAAATCGATTCCCAAAGTGTCCATTTGTCCAAAGCAACACACAGGAAACAGGCAGCAAGAAAAAAAAAAAACATTGCATTGTTGTAGTTCTGATTTCCCGCCAGTGTGGCATAACAATGGCCTTACTGATCTACTTAAAACCTGGTTCTCCTGGCTGCTCAGTGATCTATGGACCACGGACTGGCACACGGTCCCTGGTGGGGATCTATTCCACACAAACCGATGTCTTTCTCAGGCTGCCACACGCAGCAGCGACAGTGACCAGGACGTCATCTTTTATAGAAGCGGTGACATGCACGGACACGCACAGTCGCATGCAGACGTGCAGACACAGAGTCTGGGTTCTTTGTGCAAGCATGCGTGTGCACACATAGCCACAGAGCTGAAAGGGAGTCAGTAGAGATCCTTCCGTGCGTGCGGCATTGTTGACGGGGAAGGGAAGGGGGTTTGGCAGGAAGCGCGCATTTATCCTCACCTTTTAATCAGGGGAACAATGGAGTTGGCGTGTCTCTCACCTGGAGCGTTTGTGGTACGTTTACCTACCGCGCACAGGCTTCATCCACAGACTCATGCCCAGAGAGCTTTTCAGAGAGCCTATAGTTTCAAGCCTTAAATCGTAGGTCTTAAATCATGCAGGATGTCCTTAGATAATCATCAGAAGCTCAGCCGTTGGCCTAATGGATCATTAATATAGTCCAAAAAAGGGAATAAAGCAAAAAGTTCCCAAAAAGTTTGCTCACAACAGTCGGACCACATGGAAGCTGTGTGATATGCAGAGAACTATGACGCATTAGGGAAAAGTCCGCGATATAGCGGGGGCGCGATAGCTGAACCACGATATAGTGGGGGATTACTGTATGACATATAGGAGCAAGATATCTGGAATTACTTCAGAAAGACACAAAATTTTACAGTAATAATTAAGTGCAATTTGGGGTCTCTACTAATTGTGTTAATAAGGTAATATGTGGTCATGTGACACTCCTCAGCTAAATCTGATTGGACCAAATCATCTTACGGATCTGAAGCATGTTTAGGATCTTGAGGTCACGATGGTGGTTATGGTTGTGGCAGTCTCTTCAAGTTCCAAGAGTTGAGTCACTGTTAAGTACCCTTCAGCAATGTCATTAAGCTAAACTATTTCCGGAAAATACAGCTTTATAATTTCTTCAGTGTGTCAACGTATCCGGTCTATATGCAAACACATCTCGAGGATGGATACTATGCAAAAATAGTTTACCTTTACATTTATCGGTATAAATAATGTCCTTTAATTTTGTTAAATCATATCGTGAACCTTTTTCTTCATCTTTATTTTGCTCAGCAGTATGTAGGAGTGATGACTTAAGTTTGTACCATACTCGTAAAGAACTAATGTAAACAAATTTCAAGTTATCCATTCTCCAGTAAACCTGCTGACAATTTTTATTACCTATTAGCATGTGCAATATTGTCTTAATTACACTGCTCAAATGTGCAATATTTTCATATTTATTGTGAAACTGAACCACAAGGAGAGAAATCTGTAGAACATTACACATATTCTATTTAAATTCATTTTTATGCTGAATTTTATATTATATTTACTTATATTCTGTATATTTTGTTTGTTTTATATTCTATTCATTTTATTTTATTTTTTCTGTCTTGCATTTTCAAGGACCGTCTTCATTGTCCTTTTCGGAATGAAAATAAATTCATTCATTCATTCAGTCTTGGACTGTTTTTCGAATGTTAAGATTACAGGTAACAGTAATTTATAAATGCATTCATAACAAATAACAATGCATTCATAAAGCATTATAAACACATTATAGAGGTAAGGAGCATGCACTGATCACAGGACAAACCACCTCAGCCATGAGAACCTCCATGTAGCAGGTGAAACCTCAGCACCACACTAGTCTGAATGCCAGGGAAAACAAGCTTCCCTGTAAGTCGGACCTCCTTATAGGGCTGGATGTAGATTAATGTCAATTGCAGGGTAAGGGCCTTGCTCAAGGGCCCAATGGAGTAGAATCAATCTGGGCATTTATGGGATTTGAACCAACAACCTTCCAGTTACTGGCACAGATACTTAGCCTCAGAGCCACCACTCCAGCCACACATATAGACATTATTGCCATCCAAACTCCATAACACATTATAGCCATGTGTATTATGCATTATGAATAATTTTATTTTAATACAATATTTTCAACATTAATTGCATTAAAAAGATTTTCAGGTAATGGTGTTATTTTCTGACACTGACAGAACCTTTGCAAAATGTAAATCATGGAAATAACATTCCTTTAGTGTTATAGTAAGAACTGTCTCTGCCAGCTTTGAGAAGACCTTCACGAAACGCTGGCTACAGTTCTGGGAACGTTCCCTGTTAGCCGGGACAAGCTCACAATGAGTTTGGAGCCTATTCCAGCAAGCAGAGGGCACAAGGCATGGGAAGATCCTGGATGGGATGTCGGGGCACAGACACCGATTCGTATAACAGCAGCCCTTAGATTGTGAATAATCGTGAACTGAGAGAGATCATACACACTCCACACACGGAGGAGGTGGTGAACAGGGGGCAGGAAACAAGCACCCTGTAGGTGAGAGGCCCCTGATGAGTGAACAGCCAACACTTACAATCACGTTACACATGAGATCATTAGGTTACTCATGACCACACATTTATAGGCCTGTGTCACCCTGCCTCCAAAAATACAACAGAATTTCCGATAATAGAACGTTATCTGAATGATGTATAGGAAAGCATAAAATGCCACTGAATATACCCAACTCTATTGTTTACAGTTTTATTATAACATTTCAGTGAACAATGGACCACATATATGCCGATGGTCCCATACGATGATAACAGCTGAAATCCCTATCGCCTAGTGATCAGTGTTAACACAGCACAGCACACAGTGCGTAACAATGAAATGTGTCCTCTGCATTTAACTCATATGTCACTTTTGTGGGGGCAGCTAATTCAGCGCCCGGGGAGCAGTGCTTGGGGACGGTACCTTGCTCAGGGTACCTCAGTGGTGACTTGCTGGTGGGGGATTCAAACCTATAATCTTTCGATTACAAGTGTGATTCCCTAACCATCAAGCCTGCCCAGTGATATCACAGCTATCATATCGTTACAGCGCATTAATTACATGTCTGTGGTGATGCTGGGGTAAACTAACCTACTGCGCTGCCAGTCGTATAAAATTACAGCACAAACAATTATGTATAGTATATTCTACTGAGGTCTACTTGATAATAATATCTATACACTAAACCAGTGGTTCTCGACCTTTTTGAAATTTATGCCATGCATTGGTGGAGTGTTCTGCTCTAAGCTGTTGCAGACCCAATACCCAGTTATTAACTAAAATGCGTCTTTTAACAAATGCTGTCACATTTTAATAGGCTTCCCATCACTGAATTCCACACAAAGAACTACAATAATTTTGATAATTACAAGTCTTCCAATAGAATTGCGACACAGAGAGAGACGGCATCATAAACGGGAAGGTGGTCACTGCAGAATGTGGATGCATCCAGAGACGTAGCTACGTCCTCAGGAGTGACAAACATAACAACAGGTGTTTACCAAAATTCAATATTTAAGGCTGTTGATGAATTAGAATTCTACAGTAAGTTGGAAGACATTCAAGGAGAGGGTCCAACATACAGCAGCCTCTCTCTACATTATGTGTTTCACGCCAATGAATTTGAGTTTAGGGGAAGATGCGCAGAGATACAGAGCCCTAGGCGTCAAGATAAAACACAAACCTCCTGTTTGGTGCCCTCAGCACCGTCACCTGCCAGATGTGGGGTTTCAGCCTAACCTCCGCCTGTACTATCCCACACGGGCCTTGCTGCTTGGGGTGGCATTTTATTCAGACTGCACAGAAATGGGATTTTGGATGCTGCGTATCTTAAAAAGATCAGATATGGCACAAATAGCATTACAGATTTAATGAATACGCACTCCCTAAGGAGAAAACATTTTTCTTGCAGAGAGAAAATAATGGTTCAGTTTTGTGGTTTTGCATGTTATTTAATCACACATTGACCCATGAGTTTCAGAATATCACATCTGTTTCATCTCCATTGTAAAATTCAGCAGTCTCTGCCTTTGTCCTGTGTTTTTTTCCATCTTCTCTCATATGTTGTTTTGACAAAGTTGTCCTATCAAAGCAAACAAATCATGTTTTGCTAAGCCTCATTTTTCGGGCAGATGCAAATCCAGAAAAGGAAGGGCGCGGATACCTGTCAGAAAGCCATTTTGTAAAGTGCATAGCTGTGGAACGGACAGACAAATGCTCACAGGAAATTAACAGTTTGGAAATGCTGCATTTAACGGAGCAGAGAACCTGCACGCAAATACAGTTTCTCATGTTTTATCACTGATAGCTTTCAGATAAATAACCACCTTTTCATCCCCTTGATTTTTTTCTGTGTATCTGCTGATGGTGTAACATGTCATGGCTGCTTTTCACAGCTCCGATCAATCATTTCAGAATGTTATAGAGGAAGCCATGCCTGATGTCGTGGCGAGGAGGAGCTGTAATGTCGATTTTGGCGTAATGGCATGTGGGCATGTGTTTGATGCCCCCCCAGCTACACTAGGACAGGAACCCACTGCCTGCAGGTTACCTACTGGCTGATTTGTTTCCCAGCACTGAGCATATGCCCAGTTACAGATGACCCACATCCTTTTGACTTTTGGGATTCTTGTCTGGATGATTTTGAGTTCCAGGTTATAGTTGGCTGTACTTCTTGATAGCACTTCTGGGGCAGATTTCTGCTATCTGAGCTGGCCAATCATGCTTATTATAAGCGGTATAACTGCGAGAAGCACCAGGCCCATATGAATGATTTGCTGAAATGTATCAGCGATTAAAAGTGAGCTGTGACACAATGCCATCCCATCCAGGGTGTCCCCTACCTTGTGCCCTCAGCTTCCTGGGATGAACTCATTGCTACTCTGTGATGGATGGACAGACGGTAGCATCGGTGTGGCCAAATAGTGGTCCTGTGCTCGCATGGATGTCTATGGGGCACTGAGGTATCTTCCCATCATGCTTTTCACTTAAACCATGGGATGCTGTAAGTTTCCTTTGGCATTTAAACGTGAGGATGAATGCCGCCTGGACTAACACAACTCCGACTGAATAACAGTGCTTTTGTAGATATCAAGTTGTAACGCGATACGGGCATTGTGGGTAGCTTATCGTGGCGACAAATTTGTGGCAACGACGTTGGGCCGGTAGTTAGTGCATTCCATGAAAATCACTTTTCCCGATTTTAGCAGAACATTCATAAAAAAATTCCCACAACGCCATACGTCTGCAACTCCGCAACTCCATGACACATTGAAGTTCTGAGCCTTCTCACCTGGGCTACGCCTCCGGATAAGTGTTAATGTACAGGTGAGGTGGAAGTGTGAAAACGAGAGTTGCTGATTTTGTCAGCTGCGGAAAAGCGTCGCACGCCCCTGAAAAGACATGCCGGCTCACGGATGCCAAATGGCCGAGCTCCAAGCTATTTAAACGATGCGGTCACATTCAGAGAGGTCATAATTAAGAAGGGCTGCTGCCGTCTTACTCAACCCCGTCAAGACCTTCAGTTTGACCAGGTCTGCTTCAGATACCGATGTCACCCAAAAGCCATATTTTTACTGGAAACAAACAAAATAATTTGTTTATTATGAGAAAAGCGAGGTTGTAAGCTTACGAGGCTGGTGGTTAGAGGGTGTGATACTTTGATTGTATGATGCCTGCTCCGCAGAAACACTGACAAGGGCGAAAATACTGTCCTGTATTAATTACTGGTCAATGAAGTGAAACGTCACACTACTGACTCACCACAGCCATACTGGTCTGTTTTAATATTGCATTAGTTTTGTGTGGTTGAAGGTATCTCTGGCCATAAAGCTCTCTTTTCTGTTTAAATATGTGGTGGATCGTTTGAAGGGCCACGCTCCTTCTTAACAAACAAGAAATAATTGCATGTTCATACTGAGAAAATTCAATTGTTTGTATGCTTGGTTGTTTGTTTGTGAACGAATGCTGTTGAGTTGGCAAACTGTAAAATACGTACTTAATTTGCCAGAAGTCTTATACACGTCCTTCCAAACACACTGAAATATTTAAAGGCTTATTTTGAAATACAAAGAGTGAAAATGTGAACATTATATGCTTCCACTGTAAAGTTCCAATTTTTTCTATATTGAATAAGAATCTAACTAGTCAGAATTCTCCCCCCCCAAGCGACTGAGCCTGGGCTGTGTTTGGTGGTGCAAAGTCCCAAACGCGGTATGGAAACATGATTCTGCGGGTTTGAAAAGCCTTGTTATCGAGGCATGTCTTTCACAGTCGCAGGCTCGTAAATCCTTGGCTCATTCCTGTCAGAGCTTGATCATAAAAAAGGAAACTGAGAAGCATTATCTTCGCCGGCAGCGACTCCTCTTTATGACAACACGATGCAATTACGCTATCAAATGTTACATTTCGGATCGGCGTGGGGACAGACCAGGGCAACCAGATGTTGTGATGAGTTGGGCTCCCGTTGGTGGAGCTGATTCTAACAAGCTCTTGGCCCCGAGCGGACAATAATCGTGCTTGCCGAGCCAGCTGAAGATCGCAGGAATGCAGTTCAAAATTTCCGCTTGCGGTAGGGTACCGTGGAGATGCGACGGCTCACCTCTGACCTGACCCCCCCCCCGCGTTTTACATTCGTCACCGAGGTAGTGGGTGAAAATCAAACCAACAACGTGTAGCTTCATTCTCCGACCTCCCGACGGTCCCTTTCACTTGATACCGAGAGCCTTTGGTATACCTGATGCTCCCACAATGCTCCCATTACAAAGGAGCCCCCCATCAACATAACAGGGGGTTTGTTGCCCCCTGCCCCATCATCTCCGATTCTTCGGCCTACGTAGGGAGCCCAAGAAAGGCTCAAGGGTTAAAGTAGGATCTGTGCCTAAGCCCCAGATCCAGCTGAGTAGAGAAATATGAGCAGTGCTCTCCTTGCCGGTGGACGTCCGCGGTTCCAATTCCAGTAAGTGACGCCTGAGATTTACGATGGCGACTCATGGCATTCGGGTCCCAGAAGTGTGGCTCTGATATACAGCCGACAGCCCTCGCAGTTACCCCTGTCCTCTCGCGCTCCCTCACTGCATATACAGTGCAGGGTGGCACACGGCCAAAGAAAATGCCAGTGAGATGCAGCTGCTCAGACGCACGTTTCCAAATCTTTATGACCAAGAGGGGATGATTCGGAAAATAAGACAGTATTCTTTTACATTAAGGGGTAAATCATTCGTGTATGTGAGCAATATATCCTTCTATGCAAAATGTAAGTTTAATCGTCAGCAAATTAGTTTTATATTCAGTATTTTCTAGTCAAATATTTGTTTTAAGTGTTCAAATATGCTTTGCAACTAACGAAAACAAGAAAAAAATCTATTGAATTAGACAAAATACGTAGCATGTATACAAATTTTATATTTGAAAAATACATTTATATTTATTCAAAATAGAGTAAATTCCAACATAAGAAAATAGAAGGTAAATAACATAAATAGTACTGAATGGAGAATAATTTTTTGTGAATTCAGGATAACAGACATTCGAATCTCCATTTTAAAGGTGCAAAGCAACTTGCTACGTTGCTACAGTTTATTTCCTAATAATTCAGCAGAGGAATCAACATGAAGTGAACAGAATCGTTTCCTTTTTTTAAATTATTTTTATTAAATAGTATTTAAAAGTATTTTTTAAAGTATTACCTTATCAGTAAATACAGACTGCAGTTTTTTTTTTCTCTGCTAAACTGGAAATACTTAAACCCAAGAATATAACATAAGTGGTGGTCTATGTGCGACATGTAAATCCTTTAAAAAGTAGCTGGGATCATTTTCAAATGGTGTGAGACACTCAAGTTGAGCCAAAGCAAATGCGCCGCTCTGCGGCAGCTTTCTACACGGTACATTTCTACAGCAGTGAGTTTGAGTTCCACCCAATTTCATAGGTAAACTGCCATGCTTCTTAATCTGAAGTGTAATAGGGCTTTTTGAATTATGTGTAGGGACGGAATATATGTATAAAGTATTTGTTATTTTTTCAAGTATTATTTTAAATTATTTGTAGTTCTAAGAATTAATTTACAGAAATGTTAAAAAAATACCTTTAGATATTCTTACCATTTTTGTTGTCGCTAAATTATTTTGTGATGAAGTTGGTGTGCAAAATCCTTCAACACAGTGTAAAGCAAGGGTGTGCTTACCTCTACTGTACTTCCCAGTTAATACCTTATGATATCTGCAACAATACTGTATCCCCTCAACCCGCAAGCACCAACTGAATGAAAGAACACAAATGTATCTCTTTAGCCAAAACATCTGCCAGAACATCTAATTTTACTACGGAAGCTGTGGCATAATCTGATTCCGACATTCATTTGATATTTTTCATTGATTTTTTTTATTTGATATTTTTACACTGAGATCTCTGTGCCTCTGGATTTGCATATTATGAAGACAGTGAGGCCATCAGGCTGATGGCCAATAGGAAGAAGCTTCAGGTGGCAATAAAAAAAAACAGTCTGTCATCCCATCCAGGTGGAGCAAAATCCTAAACATCCCGCCGTAAATCCGTGAACATGAAACCCACAGATCAGTTACCTGTGGTTACTTGCATACCTCAGCCAAGTGTAAACCTGTTCTAAGCAGTTTTTACGGGTGGGGGGGGGAATCCTGTGAATTTAGTCCCCTGGCACAGGAAGCACCGAGTGTTTCCGTCTTCCAGCTGCAGAAAGATACTGCCTCCAGTAAAGGCAAGGAACATCTGCGATCTCCGAGGCCACGACGCAGATTGACCTGGATGGCAGGGGAGACGTGATGGCCACCTGAATACGCCACAGGGAATGCAGCAGAAAGCAACGGCAGAGTCCTCCAACTGGGAGCACACGGTCCCCAAGACACCCCCAGATCATGGCCTTCAAATGGGGGCTTAGGGATATGCCAGGTCTAGAGTGTGATCACTATGGCGCATCCTGCCCCCCCCCCCCACCACCTGGCATGGACAGTCAGAATCTTCCAGTCTCCTTTCACCTGGCAGTCCATGCTCATTTAACCAAAGAATATGAAGTGGCTGTTTTTGACAAGGAATCATGGATTTGGGATTTTATTCATTTCACTTAAAATAATATCCAGAATGTAGACAAGGAAAAACAATGCTGCTATGAATGTTCTATGAATGCATTATGAAGGTGCAATGAATGTTCTATGAATGCATTATGAAGGTGCAGTGAATGTTCTATGAATGCATTATGAAGGGTCAGTGAATATTCTATGAATGCATTATGAAGGGTCAGTGAATGTTCTATGAATGCATTATGAAGGTGCAGTGAATGTTCTATGAATGCATTATGAAGGGTCAGTGAATGTTCTATGAATGCATTATGAAGGGTCAGTGAATGTTCTATGAATGCATTATGAAGGGTCAGTGAATGTTCTATGAATGCATTATGAAGGTGCTGTTAAGGTAAAGCATTACCCAATAAAATATAACAATAAAAAATAAAGACAAATAGTAAAACCACATCATGACACAGGGTACAAGAAGATTGGTACTCTCTCCTCTTTTTCTTCCTGCTTTCTCTCTCTCTCTCTCTCAAATGTGCTTGAAATGATTTAAAGTCATTTGTATTAGAAGAGTTTTGGGCCATTCTGTGTTGGCCAAGCCTATGGCCTATATGCAGGACAGTCTAAAGAGGCTGCAATTAGCTTAACAGCTTTGCTTCTGCAAGGAAGTTAGCATGCAGACCTCAACGGGGGCAGGGGGACCCGCAAGGGGGGCCAGCTTGAACATTTTCTTTCAAGACACGGGAAGCATGAGGCTCTGCATTCTTTTTTCCTCCCTTCCCCTTCAGAGCCTGGGCCTCATGTCTCAGTGGTGAGAAGAGAGCCTGGGCCCCATGTCTCAGTGGTGAGAAGAGAGCCTGAGCCCCATGTCTCAGTGGTGAGCAGAGAGCCTGGGCCCCATGTCTCAGTGGTGAGCAGAGAGCCTGGGCCTCATGTCTCAGTGGTGAACAGAGAGCCTGGGCCCCATGTCTCAGTGGTGAGCAGAGAGCCTGGGCCCCAT
>JAODKF010000055.1:5178334-5190417 GCA_026779585.1 Mormyrus proboscirostris | reverse complement strand
TGACCCCCCCCCCCCCCCCCCGACTCTCTCTTCTCGCTTGAGTGACACCTCTGTTCATGGTAGGTGGCTGATACCCAGGCCTCGTTCATGTCTATTGCCCACTAAAATGAGGCTACGGAGTTATGGATATGAAGTCACGGGCCTGACCGCTCAGACATTGAAAGAATGCCAGGAAGGAGTGAGCCGTAAGGCCTGGCCGGTCCCGCATCTACCCGCAAACAAGGTGTCCTATGTAAATCACCACTAACAAAACACAGATGCCCCCTCCTAATGACTTCCTGAGTGCCCCGGAGCCCCCCTCCCACACACACACACACACATACTGCCCCATAAACAACACAAAAGACAACGCTCGAGCGTTGCTAGAGGTGACGGAGGACACCAGTGTGGGGGTCAGGGGTGAGGGCCGCGTTCTCCCGATGCCGGCTGGCTGGGGAGGCAGACGGCCGACAGCCCAAAGGTGGAGATGGACAGACGTGAGACATTATACACTGCCTGAGAGGATACGGCTGCGAAGCGCCATCAAGCGGCATTCTACCTGAACAGGAAGTGGTGACGGGGATGACAGGCCCCTGGCAGCCGGGGCACGCATGCTGCACTTGGGAATTTCACTCAGGAGGGAAAAAAAGCGCCACTTACAGATATTCCCCCAAAAGCCACAAAGCAGAAATTATCCCTCTTAACCCGGAAAAAGGTTAAGACTGGGGCTCTCAAACTCATCTGAATGAAGTCTGGTTTTCATCCCGCACCATTTCCTTGGCCTAATTAACCGTTAAAAATAGAGCAGTTTGTTGAGTCACGGAGCTTGAGATCCATGAAGGTGTATTTTCAAAGGGGACTCTGCTTGGTGTCAAGGCCGGGCACAGGAACACGTGACCGCCGTCCCATTAGTGGCTGAACCCAGCCACGGGCCACACGGAAGACTGATGTCCACTCCAGCATCCGGGCCAGCGGGGGAAATATTCTTTGGCTGGCTAATTAGCATGTTTTGACGGTGACTGGGGCCTTCGCGTTTCCGGGTAGACGTGCCTACGTGAGAGGGAGGAATTTCTGCGAAACCGCAGAAAAAACCCTGTAGAAAGAACGAAGAAAGAAAATAAATGGATTGGCTAAGACCCATGGCAGCTTGTCGTGACACCGCTGAACAGAAATCACCAGAAAGGGGCGCCGTAAAGCTAGAGGCTATAAAGGGTATTGAATTGTTTATTCACACAGACATTCGAGGGCAAAAAAGGGAGGGGGGCGGGGGGGTGGGCTTATGAGCATTTACTGCTCCGGTTGAACCAAAAGGCTGTAATTGGTATTACACCCCTGGCCTCAAGCAAATCCCCCAGTGTTTACACTCTAATTGGGCTACTTCCTGAGGTGAAGCCCACAAAACAGCTCTGGAATGCATGGCGAAATGCTGCTGAGACAGGCCAGCATCAGGGCGGAGGGGGTGGTGAATAGCCCCCAGGCCGTGACAAAATCCCTTTGCATCGCGCTGAAATGTTGACCGTCTGCTTTATAATCGCTAGATCTCCAGCGACACCCCTACAGGAAGTGTGGGATATGCAATTCCTGACTGGCTTGCGAGTTGCCATTTTGGTACAGTACCCCCCCCCAGCCTCCACCCCCACGGACGAGCCGTCCGTCAGGTCACGCTAGGCTAATTCACATGACAAAACCCTTCCCGTTTGCCCAGGGTAGATTTCGTTCCCACTCCTGGCCTCTTTTTCAACCGAACCCCATTCTAAACAGAGAATGCCCTTTGACTATAATAAATTTGAGGCTTGACGACAGCACCCTCATGTTCGGTTTTCATCTGGGAAGGGGGTTAGGGCACCTGCTTTGATGACGGTGTTCTTTTGATGTATCGCGGGGGCCTCCTGGCCCTTTCCCAGGCAATTCCCGCATTTGGAACGCTGCACAGATAAAGCCGGGGGATAGGGGTCCATCCAGTGTGAATCAGCCAGGATCTGGCCCACCAGGATAGAGCTGCCATCGGGCTTCTGTTCTGCAGCACAGGTGCTCGCTGAGAGGGCTTTGCTCTTGGTGTCTCAGTAGCTCATTTGTGTAACTCCACGCCACCATTTGGCTTTTACAGGCCCTGCGACTGTTATGTTAGTCCCACTTGGTCCTGTTTGATCTGGCCTCGGTTTGTTTGTCTCAGTCATCTGGTTATCGGCCGATCTCTGTGGTTTTGTGAGCAGGCTGGATGTTTTGATATTTGCGTCGCATTAATTAAATGTCACTTGGCTTCACCTCAGAATGTGAAATGAACCGTTGTTGCCAGGAAGTGGATTATGGATTTGCCAAAACGGAATTTCTGTTTACTGTTTTTTTTTTTTTTTTTTTTCTGAAAGCCTCACTTGACAAACGTGTTGAAACCCTGCACTGGATCAGAACTTGGAAGATGTATGGGTATCCGCTGAAGACATTTGGAGTATTTCCTTTACCCACACGACCTTTCCTGGGATCTGATCAGGCAGATATGCTACCAGCAGTTTTTACATAATGTTGATCAGGCTATATTAAACTTCGGTGATTCTCAGTTTTGCAAAGGTGCGAAGAAAAGGCGTATTTTAAGTGCCAAAGTCCAGGTCTTTAAGTACTATACCAGCTGCAGCCCTCAAATCAAACACTTCAGGCTCACTGTATCAGTCTCCATGCATTAACGGAGACAGGAACAAGGTCGAGTTTAGAAACATGCCAGGGTCATGGGGCGACTACTAAGGGGCCACCAACGGCTTCTGGCTTCAAAGGCTCCAGGAGGATCTAAATGTAACAGCCCATTGGACCCAGAGGAGGAATGAGGCCAAACACAGTACACATGTGACTTTTGAAATAGTTTTTCCTTCAAGGAGGTGGCCTAAAGCTGTGGCAGATGATGGTACTTTCAAAAATAACAAATAGGAAGCTTCACAGAACCAATATATCATAGTTCCGGAACATTCTATCAGGACATTCTCAGCTCCGGAAAAGAAAACGGGGTATATAAGCTCATATAGGAGCACAGAGCAGCTAGAAAGCATGTCTGCCGGCGTCCCGCTCTGGCTGCGAATGTCGGGCCCTACACCAGTTGACTTCTTCGGGGTGATGTGTGATGACCAATGTGTTTCCAATAGCGGCCATCTGTAAATAGCTCAAGAGAAGCCACAGCTGGGACGCACACACTCCCCCCTCCCCAACCCTCAGGAGTAAAAATAAAGGGCCGCTAAAGGAAAACACGTGAGCGACAGCGGCTGGGAAAAGCCAGGCGGAACACCTGGTAGCCATCATGTCTCTGCAGCGGGCAGCGGCGAGCCGTTGTGAACCAGAGGGAGGATGTGCTTTGTGTTTTAAAGTTATGGCACGCCTTGACGGGACAGCTGCTGAAGGTCAGCATCGCACTGTCCAGGACTCCTGGTGTACAAACCTGACTTACATATGGCCACATCAGTAAGGACACCACAGAAACAGTCACCAATCTACCCCTACATAGATTCCAGCCGGCTTTACTTTTTCTGACTTCATTTGATCCATATTAGCTAAAGTCCAGGCGAGTGACGTGATGGACTTTGCTGTCAAGGAGTTTCACCTTGGATCTCCTGCTTTTCATGACAACCACGCAGCTCCAACCAGAGACAATGTGGCACCCAAGCGGGCCTGATCGCCAGAGCCCTCTTCAGAGACCGAGCGAGATCGGCCGGATAAGTCATCGTCCCCTCAAAAGATGCTTCCCTAGGCGAGTGTCTGCGTCACCCAGTGGGTTGACTGGCGCTGCCACCACGTCTTTCCGATTGTGGATCCCGGGCCTCGATGGCCGAGGCGGCCTCAATCGATGCGCTGGAGCCGAGCGGATTTGAGCTCAGTTGTCCTCGGCAGGCAGGGCTGGAAGGGATGGATTTATCATGTGAGAGGCTGGTTCATGTAACGCGAGAAGGACAGGAAGGAGGAGGGGGGAGGGGTCACACCGCTAGCTACGTTTCATCAAGACCCAAAAAAAAAAAAAAAATGAAAAGCCCTGGCTTAAATTTCCATACTTAGCAAACCACAAAGCTTATTACCGGACGAGTAAGATTCCCTCCTTTCCGCTTCTCCTTGCTCTAATGCAGATGTAACTGAATCCATGTTACTCAGACAATCGATGGCCCGTTCGCTGGAGGGGATGCATTCATCAGAGTGGGGAGGGTGGGGGGAGGAGCGGGCGGAGGGGCGGGGAGTGGCTTCTCAGAGAAGCAGGTCTCTAGCTGGGGCAGAAAACACATCTGATGCTCCATTCAGACTCCAGGGGAGACGATGACCGGGGGGTAGAATTCAAGGGTCTCGTCCTGCTCCTTTAAAATCCTAGAGCTATGAGCAGCTGGCCTCAGACACCCCAGGTGATTCTGCCACGATCATGAAGGGGCCCTTTTTTCTCTCCCTCTGACCCTCAGCTTTGATACGTTTGATGTCCTCCTGCTTCACATTAGCAGAGGTCAGCGCTATAATTGTGTAGAGTCCATCTTTGAGTTTTGTTCGGTCTTTTATGGTACATAAGTTTAACAGACATCATTCCTCATGTCCCTGAATTGCAGGACTGGGCAGGAGTCCAGCTGTGATGGAAGTGCTTGTTTACTACCAGTGTTGTCCCAAGATATTCACTCAATCTATGCTTCACAAAAGTAAGCCTCAATTACATTAACTGTCCAGTCACATCCACCAAAAATGGTTGTGTAACCAGATTACTTGCACCTTACATTGCAACAGTTTGAAGCTTAACAAGTACGGGTCTCAATCTAGCAAAGCTGCAAATCATATTCAGTGACATACTGACTGCATGGGTGCATACTGTGATGTTCTGACTGCATGGGTGCATACTGTGACATTCTGACTGCATGGGTGCATACTGTGACATACTGACTGCATGGTTGCATACTGTGACATACTGACTGCATGGTTGCATACTGTGACATACTGACTGCATGGTTGCATACTGTGACATTCTGACTGCGTGGTTGCATACTGTGACATACTGACTGCATGGCTTCATACTGTGGCATACTGACTGCATGGTGACTGCATGGTTGCATACTGTAACATACTGACTGCATAGTTGCATACTGTCACATACTGACTGCATGGTGACTGCATGGCTGCATACTGTGACATACTGACTGCATGGTGACTGCATGGTTGCATACTGTAACATACTGACTGCATAGTTGCATACTGTCACATACTGACTGCATGGTGACTGCATGGCTGCATACTGTGACATACTGACTACATGGCTGCATACTGTGACATTTTGACTTCATCTCCATTGGTGTTAAGGCTCCTTTGTGCCTGTACACGCAGGCTCCAGCGCACCCACTGGAGACACACTGACACTGTGTTATGGTTAGAATTAGCATCTCTCCTTGTTAGCGGACGTGGTTTTTCGTCCTCGGCTTGTCCTGATTGAGCCTAGAGGCCGGTCTGAAATTAGCGGCTGCCTCCCTTCCCCCCCGGAAAGAAGATAATTCCCTCTTGATCAGGGAAAAGAAGCTAGAGGAGGAGAAAAAAAAAACAGAAAAAGCAAACATTACATGGAAGCTAATTTTCCGCAGAGAAGCAGATGAACAACACCCGCTTGCCCTGTCATGGGGGAATGGTGATGAGTAGAGATGACCGTACATGAACCCAAGCAAGGCGCTGGTCCGCCCAGATGGCCTTTTTTCCATTATAGGCCAGTCTCCTTATTTCATGCTCTTGTACTGAGGGTTCCCCCTCCATCAGGTGCAGGCAGAGCCTCAACAACAAGGGTCCACATTGAGCCAGATTGTTTTTCCATACTTATAGCCAATCTGGGGGAATCTGGGCCTGTGTCCCGACAGCTGATAGAGATTAATCCCCACTGGCATGTGTCAAGTGCAAAAGCGAATCCTAGTGGTGGAGGAACAGGATGCACATTCAAATCCAAGTCACAGGTACTTAACCTGCGTTGGTTAGTCAAAATATCCATCTGTGTGGATGTATTTATTTCACTTGCTGGCTAGCAGCATTTAAAACAAACGCTAAATTGCAAAAACACTGCATTGCATTACAAATGAATTTCGGAAACATATCATCTACCAGGAGTAAAATAAAAATAAATAACAAGGCAATGATTTCCCTTAAAAATTAAACTATTGATCTCTCCTGGTGGGGCAGCCTGTGCTTTTGAAGTGACAGGTAATTACCCACACGCTTGGGGACACTCCCACAAAGCACAGACAGCCATTGAAGCAGAAGCAGGTACATGCTGAGATAGAAGTCAAGCCAAGGGCACTACAAACACATGACAGACACCTCTAATGCTAATGCTACTTTTCATTAAAAACACATTTTTTAGATCAAAAAGGACTTTGCGTTTACAGTTCACCGTCAAAGGTCCAGCACAGGAAGGCATATTTTTCCAATACAGCGGCTGGATATTATACTGTCTGTTCTGCACTGTTATTTCAAATAAACGGACATCTGGGGCCAGTATTCAAGGTTACAACTGTACGCAAGGAGGACTTAGCCTGTTAGGGTTAGCAAACAGCCACCTTTCAGAGTACATAACTACATAAGCTAGTCATCACAAACAAAGACTTAATCTTATTTTTTGTTTATACCTGATTGCTTGCTGTTGCTGGGGAACATTCAGATCTGAGTTTAGGAAATGGGTGAGCTGGGGGATGGGGAGGTTGGGGGGGAGGGGGTGCTGATCCAATAAGGCCGGGAAGAAACATTTGGCAGCGCTGACACAACAGAGCATTGATATCAGACCATGCGTCCATGCAGCAGCTGCAGGAGTTCAGGCACCGCGGTATCCTGGGCTTCCTGGCTGCATCCCCTCAGACCATGCGTCCCTGCAGCAGCTGCAGGAGTTCAGGCACCGCGGTATCCTGGGCTTCCTGGCTGCATCCCCTCAGACCATGCATCCCTGCAGCAGCTGCAGGGGTTCAGCCACCACGGCATCCCGGGCTTCCTGGCGGCGTCCTCCTCAGACCATGCATCCCTGCAGCAGCTGCAGGAGTTCAGCCACCGCGGGATCCCGGGCTTCCTGGCGGCGTCCCCCTCAGACCATGCGTCTTAGTACTTAATTAGTACGGTTTTTCTTTTTAGGAAATATAAAGGTAACAGATTGATCCTTTCATTCAATTTTAAATTAAAAGTAGAGTAATATTCCATTAAACTTTCATCTGTTGTGGTTGAGTTGATTATCCCATTTTCTTTGTAAACAGGGTGTTGTTTGTTCTGTGAAAATCCATTGTTTGGATGATTGCCAGGCAACCAAGTAGAGTTCAGCCCTTATTGACCATAAAGGTCATGTGCAAAATCATGTGAAGGATGAGGGGCACCGTGAGCGATGGAGGCCACAAGTGCATAGGCTGTAGAGTCTCTGTGAGCATAGGCTGTAGAGTCTCTGTGAACATAGGCTGTAGAGTCTCTGTGACAATGGCCAGTGAGCCACATTCCCCTTCGGCTCTATCTCCCTTGGTCTTCTTATGTTGATCCTCGACAGTGATGTCGCATATCGGGGGGGTCACTTCATCCCGGCCATGAGATGGTCACTACCTTCAAAGACAGAGCACTGCCCCTTTGAATGCGCTTTCCTAAACTATCCCCTTCCTGTCCGCCCCTTTACTCTTCTGATGAGGAGGGGGGGGCGGGGCGCCTAACCCTGACAGCTGCCAAGGAAGAGTCCGCAGTAGGAGTGATTTACCTCATAGACCCCCCCCCCCCATGTTAATGGAAGTATCATGTTATTGGCATCGAGCACAGAAATGCCTGAAGGACAGGGCACAAATCTGCACATTGACTTGACTCACAGTTGTTCTCGTCTCTCTGTGATAAGACCCCCCAGTCATTGAACACTACGAAAAATGTACCAAGCAATAATTTAGCCCCAACATTTCCAGTTCTTAGCCAAATGTAACAATTTCCAAACCCCTCTCAGTCCATCGGATATGTTTTAGAATGTTCTGTGGACAAAGTTAGTTTTGAGATTTTACTATAAGTTCTTTTTGGATCACACGAGGACTGAGTGACGTTTGGTTCCTAATACCATAACATACGACTTCAGGTCATTGGCAGTCTCATCTGAAAAACAGCAAAAAAAGAGTGTATTTTGGAAATTTGCTCTTCAAATGTTTTTCCCTTGTTTAATTATTGGGCTGATCCAGGGTAAAGAGGGTAGTTCTGGCATGACTGGGAATGGTCAGGTCACGCCATGATGATGCCAAAGAAGAGTTTCCCTCGTAATGGAACATATTAAGACACAAAGACAAAAATAATCATGAATTGAACTAAATATAGATACTTTATTGTTTAGTCTAGTTAGTTAGAGGAAAATACTACTAATGCAGACATTATCAGGGTGTGATAAGCTGCCCCTAGGTTAAAGCACTACATGTTCAAACAGATACAACTATGACTTGTGAATCGGTAGTTTGTAATTTCATTTCCCGTGCACCAAAGTCCTCTATCGTGTTCAAGGCAAACGCAACTGCAGTCGTCTGGGAATGCGGTCCGGTTCAACTGGGACTTTCCCAGGATCCGACAGGATGGGGAAGGAGACAGCTGTGAGAGGCACATGGCTCGGAAGAGGGGGAGCCAATTCTGGCGGAGGGATCTGGAGGCGCGTGCAATGGCCGCAGACCTCAAACACCAGGCCCTGTGGCCACGTGTAAGGATGGAGACTTGTAAAGACTGCAAACTTTAAGCCTCAAGTACATTCATGAAGCTGGAGGATTGTGCACAAACAGTAGGCCTCAGATAAGACCTTATTCCAGTTTCACAGACATGCTTTGAAATACAGCAAATCCCAAGACAAGGTCGCATGCCAAAAATCTCTACACACCACACACCAGGGTCATAGTTCTTCTATTCAACCTCAAAATAACAGCAGAAAAGCAGAGAGAAGCACTACAATGGCAGCCCATCTTAACCTAACATCACACACTTTCAATCACGCTATTGTTGTATGTAGCATATTTGTTTAGTCATTTTCCCATTCGCATTCTGCAGAAATGCAACAGGGACATTTAAATCTAAAAGTGCTTTTCTGCTTTGCTCATTTCCAGCCACATGATGTACAGTTTAGAGGAAAGTCTGGTTCGGGAGAGAAACGCAGTGTGCTGTGATCTGGGAAAAGCATCAGTCGTATGAACGGAATGACAGGAGGATGAGCATTTTGCAGTTCTTGCCACTTGTTTGGCCACGTAGTTTAGCGGTGGGGAGGGAAGGAGCAGAGACGCACCTTCCAGGCCGCAGCTGCCGCAGCGCTTCAGAGCTTGGACTTGCGATTAGGGGCTTTGTGTCTTCCTTAACGTCTTCAATGTGAACACAGGCCTCAGGTTCCTATAAAATCAGGTCATCTGATCCCGTGAACTAAGAGAAAAGACAAAGCCACCAATTGAGCGATCTGGCTGGATCACTGTCCTTACAAGTGTCCATGATACGTCATTCATAGCTTTACATCACCTTTCAAAAAGCATGGGACAAGGCAAAAGAACTGTTCCAATTCCTCACTGGGGGGCAGGAAGGGGAACAGGAAGGGAGACTGAAGGACTTTTTACTAACTTTAGAATTGACCACATAACTCTGCAATTGACCCGTGCAATAATTGTTTATTAATACTATCATCCCACCAATATTTATTACTCTTTATTACTTCATTACTTATTACTTTATTATTGTGTAACTGCAGTATTATGCCAGTGTATTGTTACTGCTAGAAACTGAATTTCCTGGAGGAACCTTCCCGAGGGATTAATAAAGTTTATTTATCTATTTATCTATCGAAGTGGCTGCTTAGGACCCAGCGGCCACCAGGGGGCATCCTAAAGATCAGTTTGTCAGAATGGGAAGGAAAATAACAAACTAGCTTAAATTTTGCTTAGGGACCCAAAAAGGGTTGTACCAGTCCGGGATTTGAATAAGCTTAATTGTTTGGTGGAGTTTCTGAAGTGCACTGCCCAAAGTATTTAAAAAGGCTTGTTACAACGTGATATCTCAGTACAGCCTTCCTCACTGCACGCCTGACTAGACAGAAATTAGAGTCACTGCGCATCCTCACTGCACGCCTGACTAGACAGAAATTAGAGTCACTGCGCATCTACCATGCAAAAATGTATTTTCACTTATTGGTTTCATTCCTTAAGCTCACAGAGAAAAGGATCCCTGTTTACATACAGTCACTTCAAAGATGAAGACTGACTTACTCTTGGTCACTCACTTCGGAAGTGGCCGCAAATCTGACAAGCACTCGCAAACGGTCATGCATAGAAATCCCACACTGAGGTTTCCTCGGCAAGCCCTAGAAACTGAATCCACCTGGAAGCCATCTGAATGGGTCATAAAAGCAAAAGGAAAAGCTATTTTCTCTATGTACCAAAAATAAACAAAGTATGAAACAACAGGATGTTGAGAATGTAAACACACAAAGGAATTATTTCGGGATCTTCGACTGTAACCATGTCACATTTCCACAAGTTTTGCTAACAGGATGCATGGACGCTTAACGTCACTCTTCATATCCCTCGTTCTCTTTTATCATTGTTCTCAGCACAGATAAAACGTGTTTGATCTTTCTGCTTCTTTATTTGCAGGGAGAGAAGCAGGAATTGCCTCTGACAGGGCGGCGATGCTATCGGCTGTTCTCTTGGCGACTCTGCTGCCCTGCTTATTTGCAAACAGGCCCCCTCAATAAACAATGATGGGAAGGCCCCTGGTTTTGTTTAAACCATGGAAAACCTTGACTAAGGACGGGAAAGGCCCAAGGAAACTGGACTCTCCATCCATTTGGCTCCGAACCATGCAGACCGTCTTTCTGAGAACCTGAGAGTCACTCTGATGTTTCCCATCGGACTTCAGCCACTTTCTCAACAATTACAGAGAAACAAAGCTTCACAATACTTGAAAAAGAAGGTTTTCGTTTCTGACCAAGGATGACATGCACCCTCTTCTTTCAATAGAATCAGATCGTCAATCAAGCTGTGTTCAAACAATTGTTGTCATGATATACTTTAATTTTTTTCTTCCAAGAAGAAGCATGAGGAACGGCCAGTGAGACATAACAATAAAACAGATTTTGTTCTATGCTAGCCAAGCCTTAGGGACACAAAGCAATAAAAATAAATAAGGATGTGTAATTTGTGGCTGAATAAATGATTCCGCGGCTTTAAATAAAAATAAAGACTTGTTTTAATTTGTAAATATTTATGGTACACATCCTCTCACTAAACAGTCTGTTGGCTGAGATTCATGACTTGTACTTGTGACTTGTAAATATTTGAAAGCACACTGAAGAAGTTTGGTATTGTTTTTGGACAACATGGGGCAGATTACCTGCCCTATGCTCAGTGAGTGCCATTTCAGCAACAGTAATACTAAACTATAGATCAATTCTAAGTACATGTGACGCAGTGATTCAGCTTAATATAGTAGGTTCCCCTCAGACCTGCCAATCGACCCCGTCTCCAGCAGCGACAGCCTTAGCCACACCCACCCCTGTCACATGACCTCTGTGATCCTCGTCTGTGGTTAGCTTTATCCCGCTTAGACCCTGCTGATGCTGGGAAATAACTGGCAGCTATTAAGTGGGCATACAAAGCATTAAGGGGGTGTGTCTTCTGTGACTTTGTAAAATGCCACCAACGCTCAATGAGATGAAAACACAGGACCCCATTCTGATGGATTTTGGTTTTCACCGGACTGTGGGGGGGTGCGCACCATGGACTGTGGGGGGGTGCACACCATGGACTGTGGGGGGGTGCGCACCATGGACTGTGGAACCAGGGGTGTGGGGGGGACTCCAGGCATCAACTAGATGGAACAATCACAAAAAGACCATCTATAAATAATGTAATACAAACTGATAACACTTCATTAAAGCCTGAACTATCTTTAATTTTAAAACAAAAGGTTATCCGAGTTTTCCGAAAGCAAACAGCCCAGTGGAAATGGCCCATTCCCTCCTTTAGGTGCGTTCTGCAATCCATGGTTCACAACCACCTTCACAACCCACACAAATGTTTTCATCATTCTTATATAAAGACCTCCTTCTACCACCTCCGGAACATTTCTAAACTCCGCCCCATTCTTTCCCTATCTGATGCCGAAAAGCTGGT
>JAODKF010000055.1:5156963-5169679 GCA_026779585.1 Mormyrus proboscirostris | reverse complement strand
TCGGGTTCAGATCAGGGAGGCCGTTCCTCCCAATCACCCCCCTCCAGGTCATACTGTCATTGCCCACGTGAGCGTTGGGGGGGGCACTTCAGACTGCCACAAAAAGATCAGTAGAATTTTGTAAGTAGGGTGCCCTGGTGCTGGATTGTGAAGCATCAAGGAGGTGTGGATCACTTTGATTGGATTAGTTCTGAATGCCAGAATGCCACGGCGTGTAGCCGGTTTTTAAACGCTCTCCATCAGGCCTTCATTGTCTCACTGAAGCAGCCGCTCAGGAAGGAATTGCCCTCAGACAGAGTTTTGAAGGTCTATCACTAATTAATGCTCCTTCCCAAAAATTTAATTTCAGGTCCTTAACACTATTGATGGGCCCTGAATTGTAAAGGATGTGAGGTGTAAACAGGCCAAGCTACCTCCTGCCCGCCCTTGCTGAATCCAGAAAGCCAAGTGACATCGCAGAGTTTAGGAAACTGGACTGAGTTTGATCGTGATTTCATATGATGCTACTTTGCGGCCCAGATGTCATATCTCAGAAATGTGCAATACATATTGCTCCTGTCTGATCTGAATAATCAGGAAAGGCACAAGAATCAAAACTCATGAATTATATGACCTATAAGAATAGTGTTACCACCTAATCCATGCCAGGGAGACACTTTGAGCTATTTCAAGTTACATAGACTATTTTAAAACTGAAAGGCTCATGTGTTTGGCTAAATAGTTCAGTTCTCCTTGTGCTTGACTGATTTGTTTCCTTGATTGAAAGACTCATCCAGCTGTATTACATTAACATTAGTGACACATGCATGATTATAGGATACTGACCAATCAGCACGCAGCAAGAACTCAGTGCTTAAGTGAAATCTGGGTCCTTTTAAATGAAATGGTAGTTTACAAATCTTTTTTACAAATGTCTTTCCTGACATGGTTCTAGGTGGTAACCTTATACAAGAGAGGCAAACAAGCTCATGGGAGATGTACATACACAAAAATGTGGGCAGAATGATTGGATCAGAGAGATAATCGACCAGAATGTAGAGGAGGTGAGTTTCTGAACCAGTCATGTTTTGTTCTGCCCACAGAAATTTTTGTGCAAGTAAAACTCCCACGATCAGCAAATGCTCCGTAACCACTCTCCCCAGTGTGCAACACCCACTGAGTCTCTATATAACACTGCAGGAACAAGCTGAGACCATCTGACTGACTGTCAAAAGCACCTGGGTAGGAGCACATTCAGGAAAAAAACAGGAGATGGAATACACCACTTGTGCTAAAAGCTTCCACAACTTGGCGTTTACGTTGCTAATCCCCAGAGGTGAACCTAAAGGTTAATCAGTCCTGTAATGTAGTACTGTCTGCGTGGCACATCTACAGCTAGGGTATGATGGAAAGGTGGTGAATAGGGATAATTATTAGGTTTTCAATGTAAGGCTGATGGGTGAGGACGCCACGCCCCAGAACACAGACAGCAAGAGCTTAATCAACCATTTGAGAGAGAAAATGGAAAAACTAAACAAGATGAAACATAGTCTAACTACAAAACAATCCCAACAGCCTCTATAAAGACCCTTTAGTCTGCAGGTAAGCAGCTTTGGGTGCAGAGCTGTTACACTCATCTATTTCACAAGGTAACTGTCTGACTCTCAGCCAGCAACCCATGAGTACAGCTTCAGCCGCCCCTATATCGGGTTCTCAGGAAGAGACAAGAGCTCTCAGAGTGTGACCTTCAACATGATCATCCACAACTTCCGTACACAGCATGCTTTAAACCAGGGGGGTCAAACTCCAGTCCTGGGGGGCCGGAGCCCTGCACATTTTTGGGTTACCCCTCATTTAACACACCTGATCCAACTCCTTGTGCTAATTACCACACAGATCTTTACTGAGAGCTATCCGGGTAAAGTTTCTTGAGGTCATAGCAGCTGAAAATGTCTCTAGACATTTCATCACACCAGTCACCTCGTGATCTTCACCGTAACTGTGGAAAGATTCCTCGCTTCACAGTGCAAAATCTCCATTTTTTTTCCAAGACAACTGCTAAGGTTTGAAACTGTACATATACAGGAAATCCCCGCGGTACAAACGAGTTCAGCTCCCTAAGTCTGCATTTAAGTCGAGTTTATAGGTAGTCCAAACAAAAATGATGTAATACATAGTAGAATTTATAATAAATCAGCAATAACACAGTAACTATGCAATGCACCTTGAGTCGACAAACCACTGAAGCCCTGCAATTACTTCACGAGCATCGCAAAGCAGCGTCTTTATTCATTTTTACGAACCATTGCACTTGACCTGAATTTTTAACATGATTGGCTTTATGGCAGCCGATTCGCAAGTACTGTACAAGCTGTCTGTACGCTGGATGTTTTTGACCCATGGACTGACTGTATGCTGGTGTTTAGTAAGAGACAGTCTAGGCAGAAGGCAGCTTAATGGTCTGTCCTACATTAGGGTGTGTGCTCTAACGCCACCACTGGGGGGACGCACCAATAAATATGTTCCAACGACACATGCATCTTCAATAGCTTTGTTCTGCTTGAAGTCACGTTGTTATTATGTAGGCCGAGCCGGTAGATCAGACGCTAAAGTGGCATCCAATGGTCCAGCTGAAGTTAGGTATAAGATTGGGTTTGGGGTTAGGGTTAGGGTTAGGTTAGGTTAGGTTTAAGATTGGGGTTAGGTTAGCTCCAGGCATCGCAGGGGTTGAGCTCCAGAAATCAGAGCCGATCTCTGTTGAAAGTGCTTCAGTGTGACAAGCTCTACGGCATCAGTGACAGAGGCCTCTGGTGTGTGGCTCAGGAGACTCTGTACCTGTGACTGGAAGGTCATTGGTTCAAGCCCTGCTGGAACGGTCACATCGCTGTTGGGCTCTTATCCCCGAAATCAATGACCTAACCCTCCACTCAGACCCCAAGTTTCAGCCAGCCTTATAATCCAAGGTCACCACGTCCAAGCTTTCCTTCTTCAAAGGAAGCAGTCTAACGATTTAGCCTCCATGTGCTGGTCCCATCAGGCCTTTCAGCCTGCGCCACAGAATGCATCGCTGTTTCAGTCGTCGCATTCATGTCTGAATGTTTTGGTTGGCTTTGAGCCTGAGATTGTTACCGTTAACTGGATGCCGATTGCAAGGAGTCTTTCTTTATTGAGCGCCTGACAGCAACATCAAAAAAGACATGCGCCTGGCTTCAGCAGCACTGAAACTGTGCAGAATCAGAGGCAGGACCGCCAGAGCGAAGCGCCCGTAGAGGAGCCGGATCCGTCTGTTGGTCGGGATGCCATACTATCAGCCTGGACGTAAACCAGACGTGGACACAATGGTAGCTTTTCATGTGCGTGGGGTAGCTTTTTTCTGCCAGTGACACATTACAGAGCATTCCACAAGGGGGGCCTGCTGGTGGTTTGGGTCCATCAAACGGCACCTAATGGAAACCTGGCACCAGGCCACACTGGCTAAACATCCTGTACACCGTGGTCTGACTGGAGAGGGTGGAGAGAAAATAGCAGAGTTCTGACTATCTCTAGAGGATGAGTGTAACCTAGTTTCAGACCTGGAGATGACAAAAGGCGGGACATCTGTAGCTAAACCACTGGATGGAGAGTGAATTATCTCTTCATCTACATTTTAGTGGCCATTCATTAAGATTGTCCATTGGAAATGCCTATGTATGCTTAATATGAGCTAGTTATTTGTAATTTTATAGCGGAATTTAAATGTACCTGGCTGCTATGACAGCTTAATTTCCCTCCGGGAATAAATAAAGTTTACCTTACCTTACCTTAGCTTACCTTACCTTACCTTACATAACCTCACCTATCTATATATTACAGGCCTGGCCCTGGGTGTTCTGCCACCCTAGGCGAGATTCTGTCTCCAGCCCCCCACACCGTCCTACCCACTCCCCCCACCTACCCCACAGCTTCAGAAAACAATGTCTCTCAAATCATTTATATTAAAAACATTCCAGTAACACAGGGTACCTGACCGCTAGCCAGCTAGCATCTGCTTCACAAGAAGAGCGGTGAGATATTAAAACCGATGTAAGTAACTGTAATGTTACGGAATGCAGCCCAGAAGTATTTCTTCAGATTCTTCTCACCCGATTGTGCCCCTAATCACATGCTGCCATAGGTGGCCGCCTCAGTAGAGCATATATTACGTAATAGCTTTTAATTACAAGTCCTAATTGAAAGATACTGTAGTCAGGGGTGTCGCAAACGCGGTGGAAAGCTTGAATGAGTCGGTGGAGCCACGTGTGGAGAGTGTCGGCAGAGCAGCTGCATACAGTCAGTCCACCATGTGCTTCTTCCAGCCAGTTCTCTCTCATGAACGAACAGGCCGCATTACTGAAGCCCTCACTGTTGCTAAGCGACAGAGCTGTGGGTTTGACTCGTGTGTGGCTTTCCTCCGTGCCCAGGGTTCTGTGGTCAGGTGAGTACATTTTGTCCAATGTGGTTCAGCTCCCTGCCAGGCCATGTGCTTCCTGACATCGTCGCCACCCTTGATTGAGTCTCGATTGATCGCTTACTGAGGAAAGGATGAATCTTACAGGTTTACAGCAATTCAACAATGAAATTCACCAGACTTATCGTATCCCTTAGAGGTTAATACCCCATGAAACTTCAAGCTGTAAGACATTCAACATGAGCTGAATGTACAGTAAGATGGCCTTTGGCGTTTTAATATTTCAAAAGGATTTGTTTCTGCACCAAGGAAAATGGCTTGAGGAAGCTCTTAATCAACTCCAAAACACTATTCGGTAACTTTCTCTTGAACATGTGCCTGTTTTAATAGCCATAAATTAGCAAGTGAATGCTCCTTTCCAGATGGCCATTCAGCAGAAGTATAAGATTATCTGGACTATGTCTAAATGTTCCTGAATTACAGTTTCTTTTACGATGGCCAGATCTTGCATTTTCCATACCCACCTGTCCAGTCAAGGCTCATGGTGGGCCTAGAGTTTATCCCTGGAAGCGAAATTTACAAGGCAGGGTGTCACTTTGGCTGGGATGCAGGGTGAACACAATCACAGTTCAATTTAGACATGTTCATTTGCCTAACCACATATCTTTGGACTGCAGCAGGAAATCAGAGCCCCCGGAGGAACCCTGCAGAACATGGGGAGAATACAGTCCCCCGGAGGAACCCTGCAGAACATGGGGAGAATACAGTCCAGACTCACGACTATTTGAATCCCCAATCATACAGGCAACAGTACGACGACTAAGCCATCCTGTGCATGGAGTGCATGGGTACTTGTGATATGGGAAGAGCCCAGAGAACAGGGGTAGATTCTGATTTGTGTGTGATCTCTGCCAGGATCTCAAGTCTGACTTCACATGGTGAACCACAGGGGTCCATTGTCTCCAGCGGGAGAGACACTCATCTGGGACCCCAGTTAACAGTAGCCCCTCGATGGAAAAGACAGACGCTGGTGCTTCTGGTGAGGCCGGTCATGTGACACAGAAGCCTGCAAAAACAGCAGTGGGAAAGCAGGCTTGCGGGGAAATGGGGGAGCGGTGTGGAGAGCACTCTTGGCCGCCGTACACCCTCTTTGCCTGTGGCCTGCCGCAGGCCTGGGACGATCCGGAGGATGTGGGATCTCTGGTGGTGTTGATTCAGCTCAACTCTTGCTTTGAAAGCTTTTTTGCCTTATTAAAGACGGGGAAACGACGTCTTAGCCCCAACAAAGTCCTTCCTCTTCGTATTCCCTAGACATCAGTCATAAGAATTGTATTTCCTGCAAGGAGGTGAATTAAGCCCTTTTCAAAATAAGACAGCCCAAATGGATCCAGCCTAAAATAGCCTTTGACCAGTTATGGCCGTCTGGGAAGCTTGCAATCAATGCTGAAGCAAGCTTTTAATAAGTAAGCATGCAGTGGAGTTTGGTAAACATGCTGTCACGAGAGCCATGTAAGGACACGTGGCCAATGAGAAAGTCAGATGAACATGACTGACACACACACACATGCGCAAGTCCCGTCTTCTGCATTGTAGCCTAGTCAGGTTACCGGTCGGCTCCTGCCAGATCGTTTGCTTTCAGTCAATTCCAGCTGGGGCCCCCGCACCATCCCCTGGGCCCCAAACCAGCACGCATCCCCGAAAACCAAGGCCGGATATGCTGTGGGGTCAGCCTCATCGGCAGCAAAGAGGAGAGAGAGAAAGAGAAAACATCTGCTGTACTGCCAGCCAACGGAGTGGGAATGAAGTTCCGCGATGAGAAGAGCACTGTTTGTCCTGGAAGTGCTCTGCAGCGCTAACAGGCCACCAAAGACAGTGACCGCCATCCAAGATGGACGCTTTTCTTGTAACACTGAATTACTCCATCATTATATCCAGTTGCCTGAGGGATGCGCTTACCCAGCATGACTTACAACATTTACCTTGGATCTGGATATTTTACCGCAGCAGCTTGAGTCCAATACCTGCCTTACAGGTACAACTTAAGTGCCGCACTTGGGAGTAAATTGTTCAAGTACTTATGCTGTATATTACTCGTGTCCAATTTCAATTATTCATCCATTTTACATTAAAACACATCATTTACCTATATAGATTTCAGTCCCATACTCTATAAATACTTTCACATATGCACTAAAACAATAGTCTGCTTCTCTCAAAGGTACAAAAGCAAATCACTCAAGTGAGAAGCAGGGCTTTTCTTATGAATGAAGTAGTGAATTACAGTTAATATTTCTGGCACCGGGGGCAGATTAATGCTAGTGTAGGCTATGACATCAGGGCCCCCACAAACATCAGACCCCGCCCACCTTGGGAACAATGGGCGGTCAGTTAAATCGGTAAGTCCTGAGTGTCGATAATAGCGTCACCCTAAGGCTGCCCGATAAGTTAATCCACCCCTTACGGGCACCGATAAAGCGCAAAGTTAAAGATCACTATTTTTGTTATACATATATTGTCTAACGTCAGTAAATCAATTTTTCCGTACCGATGGCTCCTGTTTTGCTTTTACCGTTGGACATTGGCACCTCCTGCTCTTTCCGTCCCGTGGCCAGCAAGAGCGTAGGGGTCGGCAAGATAAGAGGAAGCATAAGGAATCAAACGCGAGCCAACCTCCCCCCCCCCGCCACCGCACTACTTCCCAGCACATGGACTCCCGCTCGCCATCTGCCCCCATCCCAACTGCCGTTCTAAGGGGCCGCTATTGACTCCACAAAGACAACATCCGCATTGTGGGACAAGGAGTGCGTGCAGCACCCGCGAAATGCAGCAGTGCAAGATTCTCCTTTAAGGGTTGGAATGTCCTGTCTGTCTCGACACTGCCAGACACTGTCTCACTGCCACCGACACTGCCAGACACTGTCTCACTGCCACCGACACTGCCAGACTCTGTCTCACTGCCACCGACACTGCCAGAGGACCAGACTGTGGACCGTTGCTATATTTGAGGGGTGAGAGATTACTGAGAGATTCCTGTAATTATTAGAATATTATTCAGTGGAGTAGGGTGAGTTTAACAGGGCCTGGTCCTTCTGTGGTCGTTAGCCAGGCATGTTCTGAATTATACCGTCCGGAAATAGAACTTCCTCAATTCACAGGGGCATCTCTAGCAGCCACTCTGTTATCATGGTCATGGATGTGAAAGAGAGGGAACCCAGGGAAGCCACCAAAGGAAGCCTTTAGAGTGGGAAACGAAAGCTAAGCGGCGGCCTCCAGAGCAGATACCCAGCGCAGACACCCAGAGCAGACACCCAGCACAGACACCCAGAGCAGACACCCAGCGCAGACACCCAGAGCAGACACCCAGCAGAGATTCTGGACGGCAGCCTCTGTGTGTGTCTGTCTGTACGCGTGCATCTGTGTGGTTGTGTGGTCGACATAGGCCAGCAGACAAGGAAGTAGAAAGGTGAGCTTGTGAAAACAGACATGCAGCAAAACAAACTAGAACGTTTTTGTGTCGTCACATTTCCATTTGAGGCCGCAGTTAATGACTTATTTAAAGGTGTCATTCATACCACAGTAACCCTACAGTACTGTAGGCCTGTCTTATAGTTGAATCCTATACCACAATCCCATTGTCTAGCCTAGTCCTGAGTTTAACTCTCGTCTCCAAGCCAATGCTGCCCTATAGCCAACCTAGTAGGCCTGATAGCCTAGTTCTATAATCCAGTCGTGTTTCCTACAGCTTAATCTGATTGCTTTGTCTGAGTCTGGTCCTATAACCCAATCCATTAGTCCTGGTGTAGAAAAATGGTATTTCAAAGAGCAATCAAAAGGCCTGCAACACAGCAAACGTATTAAGCTTATCGCTAACTTGCACTTAACATTCCTCCACTCACTCTGCGAGGTAAAAAACTGGAGGGTAAAAAAATCCAGGCAAACAAAAGTATCGTTCGTACGACACCTTCCAGTGCCAAGAAACTTGCGCAACCGCCTCCCGGCCCCCACGTGAAATAATCGAGGTGTTAAATTGTCTACGAAAACATTTTCAGTCCTTCCTGGAAGCACTTCACACCTGCACTTATTTACAGTACTTGACAGCTTTGTCTGAGCTTTTGTTCCCTCAAAAAAAACAGAAAAGAAAAAATGAACAGCAGTCATCAGGGGGAGTTCGAATAGCTGAAGGCTGACATTTCCAGATTTAAATAAACCGGATGTACAGGTATGGAGATGTTTATTTTGCTTGGCCTTGATGAGGAGTGTAAAGCGTGGAATCTCGTCTTCCCAAACACAGTTAATCTTGCACAATCCCTACAGTGTCTGAGAAATTCAATGTTTTCAGTGTTTGAATGTGTTTATATTGGAATCAAGTTGTTTTTTTGAATACTCACCCCTATTTGTAAAATATAACTGTAGGTGTAAAATAGAAATAAATTGGCCTTTAAAAAATTTAAACCACACTTTTGACAAAAAAATGCTTAAGTTACTTGTGTTCAATATTCAAACCTAGAATGTTAATCATAATGAATAGTATCAATGGCAAGTCTTTTTGAGAGGCAAAATAAAACAATCAATAATAGTCCAGCGGATAGTGATTATGGGATGTGGAAGATATTGACTGTCCCAGCAAGATTTGAGCCCCAAGCCGAAAACACTAGAAAATAACTCGCCCATCCGTGCATTTTTTAAAAACCTCCAAATGCAGCATCATAGTGAGCAGGAAGCTATCCCAGAATGCACTGGGAATGAGGTTGGGAACACCAGGGTCCGGAGACTAACCCATTCCAGGGTGCATTTGCACAGACATGCACACACACACACACGCACACGCACACACACGCACACACACACACTACAGCCACCTGCAAGACATGCCGTTACACTGCCCTATAAATGCACAACACAGCAACTATGCTGACACTAAGAAAAAGGGCTTTTTAACTGGCCAGCTGCATGTGCAGTATGTAACACTAGTGGCCAAAATTGTGGAAACATCTAGCATTGTTTGGCTTTTGGCTTTAGCAGTTACTGCATGGATTTTGGCGGCAGTGTTTATAAGCAATCAAAGAAGGTTAGGGATCGTATACATTGGATGAAACGATAAGTAACTGTAGCACTCCTATACAGTTCTGCAATCTCTAAAAACTGGATGTGTTTCCACAGTTTTGACCACTAGTGTAGGTAAATGATAGTGTTTTCTTGAAAACTGAGCATAGCTAAACTAGATATTTTGTCACAAGATAAAACAAATCCAATGAGACCCAATTTTGGTCATAGCTAAATTTGAAAAAAACAAGCAGTTACAGTGTTTTGCTTCTGTTTTCCAGGAAACTGGAAGAAATCAACAGGAAAACGGGGAGAAAATGCAGACAGACTGGTACCCCAGCACTAACAGTGTGAGGCCACTGCATCAATAGAAATTATAATTAAACTTTACATATTTATATGCGAAAATGTTTAATTAAATGGTTAATTTAATGTTTATTAAATCTTCAGAAGTATTACAAGAACTTGAACATGGATCAGGTAGAAATGTCTGATGATAAATTTCACAGTAAAACTTCTGCTTTCGTTACAAAGCACATAAGCGAGTCATAGTCCAAGCTTACCAGCAGAGGGCGCCCCGGGCAGGTCGAATAGGCCACAGTACAGTTCGCATTTAAGGGAGCAGTCCAGGTATTTGAAACATGTAGTCCAAAGCAAGCTTGCCAATGGTTAACAACTAACCAATATTTTTTGGAGGCCATCATGAAAGCAGGATTGACAAACTGAGCCTGTGTGTTCATCCTCGTGTCGCACATGTCTCCACAGTACAGGGCATCTGTTTAGTTTTCTGAAAGCCTTTCAGCCGTTTAGCAGCTAGAGGGTTCAGGGTGAACAGGCTGAACATTAGCTAAGTCTTGCCATATTGATCCTCTGCATCATGCACTGTATGTATTGGTACCCTGTCAGAATGGGCACTGCATTCAAGCCTTTGCCCTTTCTGGGGAGCAGTTGGTTGGCATGCAACGGAAGGCTTATTCTGGACACTTAATGCAAACCTGGACGCAACCCTGCTTAGCCTATGGAAGAAATTTGGGTTGGGCGCCACCTAGTGGTGATTGAATGAAGTACCTCAGCTTTGCTAAGGGTGACTGTCTTGGTCTACCGTAACGGTTAAGCAGTCTGCCCAGTGACAAAGAGACGGATGTGAAACAATCACATTAGAGTTCACTTCAAACGCTGCTGGATAATCCAGTCACTCCCAAAATGGCCTCATCCTTTTTCAGAATCAATTTTCCAAATAATCCTCTTAACTTCTGCTATTTGACAAAGGGGAAACCACATGCTGCAAGCAGTCCGGGTCTCATGGCCCAGCCATCGGAGCACATCCTGTTCCTTGCACCCCATGATTCCTGGGAAGCACGGAGACATCCATCTATCACCACTTATTCAGTGGAGGGTTGCAGTCAAGCTGGACCCTCTCAGTGATCCTGCAGATGGATGATTTATGGGTGATGGATGCATGGAGAAATAGATGGATGGATGATGAGCTGATCTGTTTGATGTACTTTCAGTAAGTATTCAAAGAGACGAGGTCACGTGCCTGTTCGTGAGGTCAGCATTTTATAAAGAGATAGGGCAGGCAGCATAGAGATTCATGCCTCCAGTTATTTTTTTTTCCACAGTATTTGGAACAGCCCCCCCCCCCCCCAGCGGCTGCCTGTAGCCTGAAGGACCGCAATAGGGCTGCCGGAGTCACCACGCCAAGGTGTGCGGGGCAGGGAGCAGTGGAACTCAGACGACGGCGGTTCAGACAGGAAGGACACTGCAGGTGCCGGGAATCGTTATTCCAGACTCTCGGCAGGGCCCGGGATCGGGGGCCGCTCTATGGCGCCATGACGCCAGACAGGGGCGATCGCAAAGCCAGGTGGGATGGCTTCCACAGATGTGCTTGGCTGTGGTCGGTCCCCTCGGACCGTCTGTCCAAGTGTCTCCGGACGCCCCCTTCGGCATAAATCAGACACTGTCAGAGGGGGCTGATGAGAATAAGAACTTCAGTAGCATCCAGACAGATACAGTAAAGGTAGGAATTTGAGCCTTTCGGGGGGGCACGTTGGGTAATGGTGCCATGGTTCTGGAGCTGTGGGTTAGAATCAGGCCAGAACTCTGAGTCTGTCCTCTATTGGTTCACAAAGGTCTCTTCCTACAATCTAAAGACATTACATTAAATGCATCTTCATAATCCATGCATAATGCATTCATAGAACATTCATCGCAATTTCATAATGCACTCATAGAACATTCATTGCACCTTCATAATACATTCAGAGGACATTCATATGGAGCTTGTGCAGTAAGTATACCCTATCATCCTAGCCTGCCTTAACAGCTTTAAGATATATAACATTATACGATAATAACAAACATTATAGTTGTATAGCCATACAATATTTATTATTATTATTATTATTATTATTATTATTATTATTATTATTATTAATAATAATAATAATAATAATAATAATAATAATAATGATTAAAAATAAAAACTTAATAATATAAAAATGATTAGGTTTTCTGGGACCCCCTGCGTTGATCGGACCCGATAGGCAGCTGCCTGCATTCAGCTCTTCATGTTAGCATCAATTGGCAGTAACAGCTCTGGCCAAAGCACCATACAGCAGGTGCCTCCCACCTCAAGAACACTGACAGCTACTTCCACACAGAAAATGATCTGGAGAGCTACAACCACAAGAGATACAAGGGGGTATTAACCGGGGGGGGGGGGGTTATTATATATATTTTATATATTTTAACATATATGTATTATCTTCTGCATTCATCAGCATTCTACCTGGTATCAAATGAGAGGTGTTGATGTTCCCACCTTCAATATCTGCAAGGAACTGAAATGTGGGCTGTCTGTGGGTCCCCAAAGTCCTAAGAGGGAGAACACTGCTGGAGAACACTGCCGGAGAGGGAGAACACTGCTGGAGAACACTGCCAGAGAGAGAGAAAACTGAGGGAGAACACTGCCGGAGAGGGACAACACTGCCGGAGAGGGACAACACTGCCGGAGAGGCACAACACTGCTGGAGAACACTGAGGGACAGGGAGAACACTGAGGAAGAACACTGCCGGAGAGGGAGAACAATGAGGGAGAACACTGCCGGAGAGGGAGAACACTGCTGGAGAACACTGAGGGACAGGGAGAACACTGAGGGAGAACACTGCCGGAGAGGGAGAACACTGCTGGAGAGGGAGAACACTGCTGGAGAACACTGAGGGACAGGGAGAACACTGAGGGAGAACACTGCCGGAGAGGGAGAAC
>JAODKF010000055.1:5117844-5132411 GCA_026779585.1 Mormyrus proboscirostris | reverse complement strand
GATACCCTGATGCCCAGGCTAAAACTGCCCTCTGTGATGTCATCCTTATCATCCACGCGATACCCTGATGCCCAGGCAAAACTGCCCACTATGGCTGCTGTCACATCATCCAGGCGGGGGCTACACAGTGGTGGGGGGTTGAAATGGCTCCACATTAGTCCTGTAAAGTGCTTTGGGTGTCTTGAAGCACTGTATAAATGTAATATTCATATATTTAATCATTATGCCACCTACAGGCAGAATAATAAAAATAGTAATTTCTCCCTATGTTATGTGAGTTTCCTCAGGGTACTTTAGTTTCCTCCAGCAATCCATAGACATGCAGTAGGATGAACTGGCTTCACTTAAAGTCCCCTGGAGACACTGTGTTTGTACATGTATGTGCCCTGTGATGGACTGGCATCCCACCCAGGGTGTACCCCTACCGTGTGCCTTCAGCGGTCTCGATATGCTCTCCAGCAGTTCAGTTCTGTGCCGGATGGATCAAAGGTGGGTTAAAACGGCGAACAGAAAATAGTATTAAGGTTCTATGTTTTGTATTCGGTCCGCTCCTGTGCATATGAAGAGCTCAAAGCTATATGACTAGACACGTTTCCGAATTTCTCTTACAAAGACACTGCTGTTTAAATCCTAGCTTAAAACGCCGTATGAGACTATTTAAATAAATAACAATTAAACGAGCCTTATAACTGCAATATAGCCAGTATCCAGCTAGTTAACTAGATATTGTAATTGTTTGTTTCACTAGCCTTAGCTTGCAGTCGTTGGACCGCTAGTGCCTGGATACCTATTCAGGTTTGCACTTTAGCAGACGCGAACACCACCCCAAGAAATACAAAATTTCTCATTACAGTATCAAAGTTTATCTCAAGGAGGAAACACACCTTTCTCCCCGGTAGCGAAGCTCATGTTTATGCCGATTTTGTTAGAGTAGAGTAGCAGTGACGCATGCGCACAAGGCTACTGGCGGCAACCCGCCAACGCGTTGCCAGGAAACTGAGAAGCCAAATACAACCTAGCCTGGTTCCGCCCCCACACTAATTGACAATTGGTCAAAAAAACGCATATTGCCGGAAGATGCGGAAAATCTCTTTTTCTATTGGTCAAAAGCCTGGTCAATTAAATTGATTTAGACTGCAGCTAAAGTTTTCTGTTAATCAAATACTCCGTTTTGTTTACTACTGGCTTCGTGAGTTTGCTTAGAAACAACACCATACTAAGTATTCAATGCATATTATTTGATTAGCTACCTACACTTTGGAGCAATACGTATAAAAATGGTAGGTAACTAACATTAATTAATGTTAAATTAATGTACATCGCGTTGGATCATTATTTAACCCAGCTAGCTAGAACACGGTGTAACTAGTTGCTTCAGGTAGCTAAAATGCAATTTTTACCTTTAACATGGTTTTTAGGACCTCGACCTCGTCAACAGCATTTTCATTAAGCTTAATACGTATGAGCAGTGTATCTGTGTCTCCTGTTCTTGTAAAGCACTGCTCTAGCTGAATTTATTGTTGAGGTGGTTTAATATTATATATTATAACAATTATTATACTGTGCCCGTATTCGAATACGTCTGGGAAAAGAACACATTGTTGAGTCAATCGGTGATCCTTAATTTTATTTAGATTTTCCCGTTTGTATTACATCCAGCTAGACTGCCATCTGTTAATTTCTGTTGCTGGTTAGCCATCTCTTGGTTGCGTATTGCTTATTAGTTTTGCTGCACGTAATATTTAATATTATACACCTACATCCACACGGTAAACTGATGTATTCAGGATTCAGGATCGGTAGACGTAGGATACATATATACAAAGAAATACACACATATGCGGACTTGTTAATCTGTTGACATCGCTGTCGCCAAGGCATCCAGCTACAAGAAGCCCGGCGTTGCCCTGCACCAGAGGAAAAAAGCCGCTAACAAACCTGATCTAACCGAGGAGCAAAAGCAAGAGATACGGGAAGCCTTTGATCTGTTTGACACTGATGGTTCTGGGACCATAGATGTCAAGGAGCTTAAGGTCTGGTTGAGTCGTCGTAATTATTTTTTTAATAAACGTATTTAAGCAGTTCAAAATGTGTCTGGGACTACGGTAACGGTGGTTCTGATTGCTACTGCCTTGTGAGCATGTCTCCATCCTTTCATTTTCCAACATCTTATTTAGTGCAGTTTATTCACTTTGCAGACTAGTTTCAGGTAGGAAAGTCACATTGTTGTCCAACGTCAGAGTAAATCTCTGTGTTGCTTGCACTTGTTTGTGGATTGTGTAAAGTCACCTTCTCTCCGCAGGTGGCCATGCGGGCTCTTGGCTTTGAGCCTAAGAAAGAGGAAATAAAGAAGATGATCTCTGACATTGATAAGGAGGGATCGGGGACTATTGATTTTAATGACTTTTTGAGCATGATGACACAGAAAATGGTAATTTTGTGTCAGCTCGACATTCAAACATTGATTTTTTTCTGATAAATGTTTTTTTCTCGTGCCTGGAAACTCGTTTCAACATATGTTTTAATTGTGACTGCAGAGTGAAAAAGACTCAAAAGAGGAAATCCTTAAGGCTTTCCGCTTGTTTGATGATGACGGCACCGGGAAAATTTCTTTCAAAAACCTCAAGAGAGTCGCCAAAGAACTCGGAGAGAATTTGTCGGATGAGGAACTGCAAGTAGGTTTACACAAAGTTAAACCTCAAATTTAAAATGATGATTTCTATACATAGTGTGACAAAAGTTGCTAAACTGTATAAAATCGACAAAATATTTTTGTTCATTAAGGAAATGATTGATGAAGCAGACCGTGATGGAGATGGAGAAATTAATGAAGAAGAATTTCTACGAATAATGAAGAAGACGAGTCTATATTAATGAGGTGTCTAACTGTCTGAAATAATGATTTAGAAGGTCTTTCTTACAATATTTTGCACTTTGTGTTTGTATCTATTTTATATAGTTTTCTAAAAATTCTGTCTTTTGTATTGATTTTTTTCACACATTTCCTACATTCGAGGTGAAATTCTGAGGATGAATAAAAAACTTTTCTGAATCTTGGCATCTTACTTGGTAGTGTGTGACCCTGTGGCCTGTATGTTTCTTATTAGAGAACTCCAAAACATTTTTTTTAATTGACAGGTTTAAATTTGCGTTAACTTTATTCATGTCATTAATTAGCACACAGTCACACAATTTCCTGCAAGAAATATAAGCAGTAGAATGGGCAGTTGTACTGAAGAGGTTGTGACTTTCCACTTGGCACCATCTTAGGATGACTTCTTAAATACGGGTCGTTTTGGCAAATTGCTTTCCAGCTAGAGCTGTCCTAGTCAACCACAAGTGAAGTGATTGTGTGAAGGTCAGTTGTAGTGGTAGGTCACGCAAACGCAGACAGGGACCTGATCACCCAACACCAATATCCAGCCTGAATGGCAGCGAATCTCACCACCAATGTTCCAGCATTTCATTGAAAGCCTTCCCAGAAAAGTACAAGCTATTATGATGAGTCAGCCACTTTCACATTATAGCCCTTGGTTTCTGAATATGATGTGCAACTGGTGTCTACATATTTTTGGCCATATCGTATTTGAATACCAGCCATTCTAATCCATACTTGGCTTAGTAAGCCTAAAGGATAGTTCTATCCAAAAATATTGCATTTTCTTCATTTCTAGACAATTTTCACTGTTCAGACGAAACGTTGCAGTCTGCCTATGAACTGAGTATTTTGTTTTGATGTGTTTTGCCTTCTGTCAGTGGTTGACATTTCTGTTTCAGTTTGTGTGGGAATTCTTGGCATTTCAAATTGTACCTGACAGTACTATTCAGCGAGTCTCTTTATTTTAAATCATTCAAATTTCATTCCGGGTGAAATTCACCACTCATTTTGAATTTGATCTTCAGTTTTTCATTCATTTTTGATTACATGAAAATGAAAGCAATTGGGGCGTCGTCTCTTTCTCAGTGCCCCTATCTCTAGCTTCCAGTCATTACCCTCCATTATCTACAGTGTAATATACTCTACAAATGCCCATAAATCATAACCACTTATTCAGTACAGGGATCCACTTATCCTGGATTGCCTCGCAGCAGGCATAGGGCAAACAAAGCACAACATTGGCCCGGATGCCAAACCATCACAGAATAATGTGACATATTCTCTACCATTGTAATTGTGTTTGCTTTTTTTTAGCACCTCACCTGTTTGAAGGTAATAATGATAGTTTTCCATCCGTCTTTTGATTTTCTATACCTGCTTGTCCTTTTCGCGGTCGCAGGGAGTCTAGAGCCTATTCCGGAAGCTGCTGGCGTTTGGCAAGGAACAAGCCGGCAGCGCATCGCAGGGCGATTTAGCAACTCCAACCTCAGCATGTTTTTAAAGAATGGGGGGAAACCCCGCAGTGACACGGGGATAAGATGCAAACGCCACACATGTAGAAGCCTGGCGGGGACCCAGAGATGTGAGGCAGCAGCACTAACTACCGCGCCGTCATACCTTCCCGTCATCAGCTTTTGTAAATGAAAAAAACAATAATGGAAAAATACTGGAAAATGTATGAGGAAGACTTCACAATACTTTACATCTGTCTTCTAATTAGTTTTTCCAGTACAGTGTTTTGGATACTGTGGAGCCTTTTCCCACGAAACATAGGGCAAGGGAGACCAGTCCACACACGCTATGAGCAATTTAGCAAGAGCAGTTCACCTACTTTCAGCCTACAGGAGAGCTGGACAATACAGAGGGAAAAAGACCAGCTGGTTAAGTCCCCTGTGACTGTGCCTCTTAATGCTCAGCTGGTTGGTTGAAACAAAATCTTGGACTATCCACCTCGGGCAATAACTCACATACAAGAAAGTTGCATAACAAATTAAATTTAATTAAATTTAATTTAACAGTATATGATGGCACAGTTTCTTCTGGCAATTCTACAATTTAAGCAATTCTTGAAAATGGATGCATAAAAATGAAATATATTTGTTACAAGAGGGTAGTTTCTACAAGTAATAGAGTATACCAGAGTAAGGTGGTCAGCCCCCTCTATCGTCTACATCACTAAAAATGTAATGCAGCCGACATACTGTCTGTTACTGAAACGACAGCTTAGACTCATAGACCTTGGTTCCTCATTCCACACTCACCAATAGACCCAACACCTTTCTTGCTTCCGCTTGTTGGAACCAAATCAGCTGTCTGGTTTCATGAAGTGTCAGGTCTAGCCTCCCTTCTCACGTATCGCACGGTTCTGGTCACCGCACCAAGCAGAGAAAGCCTGACACTGTTATTTTCAGGCTGATTTCGTTGCTGAGCTCAGTCCATACAGTAGATCCTGAAAAAGAATTTGAAAACCAGAGTGTCAGCGAAAGTGGTTGTGATTTTCATGACAACAGGGATGTCACTCAGCATCTGGTGATGAGTCACAATGCGAAGGGCGGAGCTCATTGGTCAGCCACATATCCTGGAGCTTAGTCATAATCGTTTTTTTTCCCCATTTGTTCTACACTGACCATCATCATCTTCAAACATGGTAACTGCTTCGGATGCCGTAGGTAACTGACAGCTGACCCAAATATGCTGTTATACATTGATATCTGAGTGCTTCAGCAAAGCCTGGAAGGTTTATCCAATGATACATCACTAATTCAGCCTGCAGGGCAGAGAACGGTACAAATGACAGTAAGATGACTTGGTTTTGATTTGCACAGCTGTTAAGTTTAACTATTTCTAATCGGTTTCACTATACTTTCGGGGAGGAATTGTTACGAACAGTCCAAGTTGAGTCTGGTTCGAAAGTCCTACACATACCTTTCACCTATTTTGATGGTGTCAGGCATTAATAACCGAAACTCTCCCTGCTCACTATTTTCAGTGCTGAGTGGCGGGCTCCAGTTTGGAGGGGAATTACGTTTGACACTCAGCCCTTTCCCACATGCAACCTTCTCTACACGTCGAGCTCGGTGACACAGAGGAAAATGTCTGCTATTCCGTTTCGTAAGACTGAGAAAGTAAACAACCAAAACTGATCCGATTCTGGTCGGTCAAAAACACAGAAAGAACACAACCGGATGTACTGTATGTTTACATTTACATTTATATAGCAGACACTTTTGTCCTAAGTGACATTCAAGTGAGGCAAATAGTATATTACAAGCATAAGTGCTGTAGAGGAGTCAGCCAGGCTCAAATGCAACTAGGCTGAGCTTCCAGTGAATGCCCAGGTACATGTGCAGCTAGGCTGAGCTTCCAGTGAATGCCCAGGTACATGTGCAGCTAGGCTGAGCTTCCAGTGAATGCCCAGGTACAAGTACAGCTAAGCTGAGCTTCCAGTGAATGCCCAGGTACAAGTACAGCTAGGCTGAGCTTCCAGTGAATGCCCAGGTACAAGTACAGCTGGGCTGAGCTTCCAGTGAATGCCCAGGTACAAGTACAGCTAGGCTGAGCTTCCAGTGAATGCCCAGGTACAAGTGCAAGCAGTATTGAGCAGGAACTATACAACAACTTCCAAACAAAGCAAGAACTGAATGGAGAGATAAGAGGCCAGTAGAGGTTTTCCTGGTTCTGCGGTTTTTTTGACAATGGGAATGGATTGGTAAGGAGGAGACGCTGATGGCAATGAGGAAGGGAGGAGACCCCTAGCAGAGCCAGGGGCAGCTGGTACCTCAGCACCACACTGGTAACAGTGGACTGTAACAGTGAGAAGTTTTCCCAGTGGCTGGAGAGACAGTCCTGCCACCAGCCGCCAAATTTTCACTTTAAGTTTGAGGACCTGCTTGCTTGACTGGATGTAGGTTAACATCATAACCGAGGCAAAGCAATTACAGGATAAGGGCCAGTGGAGCAGAATCACGCCTGCCATTCACAGGATTCGAACCGGCAACCTTCTGATTGCCAGCACAGAGCCACCGCTCCGCCCGACAATAGATAACCGATGATTACATGACAGGCTCAACAGCAACCCCAGACTGAACTCGGGACATCAGTGGGCGGCGTATGACCAGGGGGGCTGCCTGGTTAGTCACCACGGCGACACAGAAACCAACACGCGCATGGCACCACTTTCTCACTTTCTTAAAAAACAGCGGATGTGACGACAGATTATGGGGGTTCATTTTTCGGAAATGCCTCGGTGTGTCAAACGGACCTCGGGGGAGTCGCGCGACCCACGCTGAAATACTGTAGCTGAGACCACGAGTCATAATCTCAGCCCAGGCAGACGTAATCAGATGTAAAGGTACTTTTAAGAATGCAAAATAACAGGAAAGGGCACAAGACAGCTGGTTAAACTGTAAACACTTGCTGCGGGGGTGTACTAGTGCCAGAAATAGTGCAGCACAACATCATTGTTTGTAGATACCTTCATAATGCATTATAATGGTCAATATAAGCATTAAAGATGCTTTGTATTGCATTATGAAGGTATCTGTAGTGCATTGTAGGTGAGAGCTTCATGAAGCATAATTAAGCACGGCTATAATGTTATAAATATTTATAAAAAACAATAAACATACATGTTTATAATGCCTTATGAATGCATTGTGATGTGTTATGAATGTGTTAATAGATTCTTAAAGGAATGGCGTTCATAGAAAGTGATATCACAGTTCCTGCATAAAAATAAGAAATCAGTGGGTGAACATGAAAATAAGTACAGTTTACAGGTTTTATAACATTGTGGGTAAATCTGGTTATTTAATAAATTCATACACACACTCAGACACACACACACACACGCTGGAAAATGCAAAGTGGCCACCAGAGAGATAAATGCGTCAGAAGCTGGAAACTACAGGACTTCACGCCGCCGCTGAAAAGAGAGCGACCGACGCGCTCCGGCTCTTTTGGGCCGGCTGTGCTCCTGGCACCCCAAGCCTCCGAGATAACACTCCTCCGAGCTCCAAACTGCAGATTTCGCTTTTGCTCTTTCGGTTGATGAAAACAGCGATAGACAGAAGCACAGGAAATGAAGACGGCTGAAGGGCCTGTTATGGTTTATCCCGTAATCAGCTCTGATTTTATTACGCTTCATGGCTGCAGTACGTAAATATGCACTACATGCGTTTATATAAGGCACTGCTGAATTTCATTCCATATTTCCCACTGATCATTAACAAAACTATTCATTTGTATATCTGGTAACACACACTGTCCAGCCAACTCCCAGCCATTTATCTTGATTAGGACCCTGGGGGGTCTGGATCCCCTCCAGGCTGCGTACACCCTGGATGGGATACGAGTCCATCACAAGGCACATATACACAATCATACTCTACAAGCCTGAGTGCCTTTGGACTACACTAAAGTGGACTATGGTGTAAACGCAAAGCTGTAAAACCAACACAAAGAGTGTTAAACTCAAGCATGGAATCCTCCTCTATATCTGCATGAAACCTGTTTGTGTTTGATGTTCCCAAAACATAAAGTATGCATTAAAGACATATATGTACAAAACAATAAATGTTTACAGGTCTCAATCATATATTTATAGTACTGAGGTTATAAAGGCTGATACAGATGAGAAAATGTAGCTATTTACTACCTAGATTCTCCCAAAACCATAAAGCAAAGATGAAATAAATATTCCAAAAATCCAAAGAAAGACAGGAATGTGCAAGTTTTCTGCAGTGATGCTTGCAGCGTGGCACTGATATAAAAAGCCAAACTAGCATTTTTGTTCAGTTTAAAAGCAATACCCATCACTTTAAAATATGCTAAGAAATCCCAGTTTGATAACCCAGTTAATCACCATTCCATCTGCATGCCTTTTTCATTACAAGCGTTTAAAATCCCAATCAAGGAGAAAAAATGTGCTTTGTTATGTCTTTCTGTTTATGGACCAGTTTGAGATTTAACGTGGGATGATGAAGAACAGTGTTTAAATCCTTGCACAAATTTAGCATTGCCTGTTTCACAAAGGAAGCAGAGGTATACATTCTCAGCATAAACCTGTAACCTACAAAACCAAAATCATAGCAGTGGTCCTGTTATGGAACCTCGCAGCACTTTTTCAGTAACATTCAGCAACTGCAGTTTTACACAATCAGCAGTTACACATGGAGTCGCGTCATCGATTCTGGACCGGTGTCATGCTTTTGCATCAATGTCAATAAGGAGCAGTCAAGTCTACAATAAAGATAAAAAGCAATAATATGCAATGTCCCAGGATAGGCTCCAGACCCCCGTAACCCCCGTTATAGGATTAGCGGTTACAGGAAAATGGATGGACGACTGGACGGATGGATATGAAATGCTTAAATAGATAAATATAAACAAAGTAATGCATTATTGTTCAGATTCAACACCATTGTTAATTAGAATTAGAATTAGAATAATATGTAATGCAACACAGATGGTACAGAGACCTGGCTCCAAAGTGTGATATTTTCAGGGTTTGTGCAAGTTACTGAAAATAAGTAATTAGATACAGTTACTAGATACTTAATTCAAACATAATTCAATTACTTTAACAATTACTGCTTATGAAAGCAGTTACTAGGAAAACTTGAATGTTACTTCAGTTCACTTATAAATGCATGCATAGATATTTTAATGTTGCTGATGTAACACAGTGTAAGATAATACAACTCAAATTTTATGGATCACTCTACCTAATATCACCTATTAATTATATCACTGTAAAGTCGCTGCAGCGGGTTTGGCCAGTCTTACCCAGAAAGGGCTGTTTGTGGGTTTTTGCTGCAACTCCCTAGTTAGATTACTGATTAGAGGACTGCTCGGCTGAAGAGTCCTCACAGCTGGGTTTGAACAGCTGACGTACAGATTGTCCCAAAAACCTGCATTCACACCGGCCCTTTGTAGATAAGGCTGACCACCCCTGTGTTAGATAAACAGGAAATTAAGGTTACAGGCTGCATTTGTCTGTTATTATCTCCACAGAAGACAAAAGTAATTGGTAACAAGCACATGCAAATTTCAGTGCTTTTAATGTTATATAACTTGAAAAGATAATTAGTTGCATTACTTGTCACCGCCAAAAGTAGTGGAAGTACTTTGTAATGCATAACTACCAACGCTGAATATTTGAAATGCCTTCAGAAGCCAGGATGTACTGAGCCTATGGGTTTCAGGTGTTTTCAATCCTGGTGAAACAAGGGAGTTTCAAGGTGACACGTTAACTCAGTGTGTAGTACTGACGCTTCATAACCGGCCTGACTGTGTGGGGAGTCTCCTTATGTTATACTGGCTTGTTGCCTATATGCCATTTCCACTTTCAGTCCAAAAAAATGCAGTTAGGTCAAATAGCACCTCTATATTGCTTAAAGTATGTGCGTATTGACATTGCAATTGACCGCAAAAATGAAAAGTGTGCAACTTTATAGATGAATAAATACAATTGACAGTTGGAGAGTAATGGACAGCGAAAAGGTTTTTGACCTGACACTGACACGGTTCAGGTCATCCTACTGCAGTGCCATTTGCCGGTTTGTCAAGCATTGATATAACCTTTGATGTAAAATATTTGAATTCAGGAAGTGGAATGAGGGAAATCACACAACCATGCAAGTGTTATTGCATTCCCTAAAGCTTCTTCAGGAAATAGTCTGAGAGAATGAATTCATCCATTCATACAAGTACTACTAGTGAAAGCTATAGGATGATGCTCAACACCATAAAAACATCCCAGCTTTGTCTCTTTTATAAGTGTAAAGTCAAGGCAGGCATTTCCCCTTCTCCCAGTGACCAGGCCCCAATCTACCATGTCAGGGGCTCCACGAAAAACTTAGCTTGGGCAATCCCTACCCAGAGCTGCTCATGTTTCTGCCTGCACATAGACATTTTAATTTGATGCATACTGTATGGTTTTATTTTTTATGATGTTTAAGAAGAACTATTCAGTCGGGGGTGAAGACCTTCTAGAGAAGGGCGAGGCAAATTTATTTCTATAACACAGTTGAGATGTAAGGCCATTCAGAGTGCGTTGCTCATGGACACATGGAAAACAGAAGACATTAAAATCACATTTACCAGGCAATAAAAACTATATCCTATAGGAGGGGAGTGTGTCAGCTAGGAAACTGGCTTAACCTTAAATAAATAGCTGTATTAATTTTAAATTGCAGATAATTGCATGTGAAAAAAAAAGTGGTCCAGTGTTGGCATAAGGAATTTTGATAGTTCTCAGTTGTTTGTATAATTTGGACACAAATCAATGGTCTCATTGGCCTTTTCCTGTGCATTTTACTTAAAGCAACACATCAGTGATTCATAGTTAACTCTTTCCATTCGAAAGAGGACAGCCGTTAAATTCTAAAGGTCATTTGAAGAGAAAGAGGTACATGCTGTTGATACGAAACTCCCTCATTGGTCTAATATGTGGATGCCCCCCGTTAACAAAGGGCAAAAATTTCCAGAATTATCTGTTAAAAAGTCGTACATTTGGCCTTTCAGAGCAGTGCATACGCTGCCCATTCAAGGCGACCTTGTCCTACTGGTACGTACTTCTTTATATTTTTCATTCTCATGTACAGAATGCTAGAGGCATGTTTATTTGACAATAAGTATTCATACATTTTGTTTGACAGAATAATGAAAGCAAAGGGTCAAATTTTACCTGACGATTTAAATGTTTTCAAGTAATGTTTGGTGAAGTAAACAATAGTTAGAGAGGAGACAATGACTAGAATATTCTGTGTGATTATTTTTGAGAGGTGTTGTTCGTTTTCGTCCATCTTACAGAACTTGTATATATGCATATAATTATACACGGGTAATGAGTATGAAGTGCATATGTAAAACAACAGGGAGCGTAGATCACATGCCACAAACGCTTGCATTCAAAATCAGATGTTTGTTTGTTTGTTTTTTATTTTAATAATGAAAGCCACTGTTGCCGTGAATTAGCAAAGATTGGTGGTTTGGCACTCTCTCTTTTTAAAAAGTCTTAATGACAGAATGGTTTACTTCACAGAGACCCTTGTGACAAACAGATTGTTAAAAACGAAATTAATTTTGCTTACGTTGAACTCAAACAAGTATGACAAAAATGAGTCATACCTGACTCAAAATATGACGCCCAAAATGAACTTCTGTTCATTTTTTGTTGACTGGTTATATGTGAAAAGGACAGAAACTCTGTGTATTATTACTATTTTAAATTTTTGAAATTCACATATACCAGACACAAATTGCTTGGGTTTCACTGAGCCTTCTGTCCTCATAAACACATGTGTTACATCATCTTTATGTATCAGTTGTCTTGTGAGTAGAATAGTGTGAGGTTCCTTTGAAACAACAAGTGAAAATACAGGCATTTGCACACAGCAATATTTCATAGGATATGTTTAAAGTTGCACAACAGTGAAGCATATAGGTTTGGTTTCAACATTGGTAAGAACCAAATCAGCCCTGAATCCACGACCCCTAAACACATGCAACTCCCAAAATATAGGGATAAGTCTCCACCATCCACACCCAAATCTACACCCCTGATAATGGAATAATAGGAATAATTCATTCATTCATTGCACACACTTATCCTTGTAATAATAATAATAATAATAATAATAATAATAATAATACTACTACCTTGCAATGGGCTGGTGCCTTGTCGTGGCGTGTTCTCTCCCTTGTTTATTAAGAATTATTATTATTAAAAACAATAATAATAATAATACTTTGATCCTCACTATACACACACACACACACATATATATATTTCTTTCAAAATATAGAAATAGTCTGCGATGGGCTGGCCCCCTGTCCGGGGTTGTTCCCTGCCTCGTGCCCATTGCTTCCGGGACAGGCTCCGTACCCCCAGCGACCCCATAGGATAAAGCGGAAAATGGATGAATGTAATTGAAAAATTCTCCTGGTGAAGATCAAAGTATTATTATTATATACAGTACTGTGAAAAACTCTTAGGCAGGCAAAGAAAGTGACATTTAAATTATCCTCGTGTGTAAAATTATGATATTATGCCTGTCAAAGTGTGTCAGCTTAGCCATTTCAGAACCTCTGCTAAAATCACCACAGTATTTGCATCAACCATACAGTACAGGCATGTAGTTTTTGACTGGGCCACTAGCAAACCTCATACAGCTAGTCAATCTGTCACTGACTTTTTAAACCAATTTATTTAATTAATTAATTGAGCTGTTGGTGAAATTTAACAAAATCATGGAATGGCTGAGGTGCCCCTGAGGAGAGGTTTGGGAACTGAAGTGATGTTCATCTAGCCATCCAACTACATATCAGTGACTTTTTAGAAAACAGAAGAAATTACTACTAGTTTTTATTGTGTTACTCTTAATTTGCATATGTTCTAATGTTAAATTGTTTTTGTTCAGTACACTTGCTACCCAGATAAACAGCTTTAAACATTTCTTTGTACTGCCTGAGACTTTTGCACAGTATTGTGTATAATTTGAGCTTAATGGACACCCATGTATAGTCAAATAGAAAAAAACAGAAATAAACCAGTTACCTAGTTAGTATTATGTTAACAACTTAATCCTATTTTAGCTGTTGAAAATAATCCACAATAGGTGGATCTCATTTCATTCTAATCTTGGGAAACATATATATTGATATTAGAAATCTATACAAAGTACGCACATTGTCAACTGAATTTCTCTGAATTAGTATAAACAGCAGTTTTGTTTGAAAAAAAAAATATTGGATTTTTTTTTTCTTTATTCCATAAAAAACTTCAAAATTAGTGATGCCAAAGCTGCCATATTTTTGGGATCCTTATACAGAATAATGGATATAGCCATGTATCCATCTGTATAGTATTGATAGCTATCATAATACTATTGTATCTGTAACGTCGCATTTATTTATGGGTGTGGATAAAGTAATGAATGTGCCTATGGACTATGGAAAGGGCACCGCTTGACACCACAGGTGGAACAGACAGGGTTTCTGGTCAATGGCAACATCAAAAATCCTACTTCCCATGTAGGGAACCAACCAAGACACCCCCCGCCTACTTGGGTCTTCCTGTTCGTTTACCGTAATAAACGGCAGTTGTTTGGAGTCATTCTGAAAGCCGATACACCTGACCACTTTTACGTGGGTAAATTCTCTCCACGAATGTTTGTCATTAATAGGTCTAATGAGAACCCCTCAACAGTCAGAATCGGGCGAATAGCGGGTCGATCTGTGCAGGTCGATCCCCGATACCGTTAGCCTCGGAGATAAGTCGTGCTAGCATACTCTTGAGAAAGTACTCTGAGTTCTTGTTGCAAAGGAGGATATTTGTGTGTGTGTAGGGGGGTAGCTATCGTGATACAGAAATGATACAGATCCCTCCCATAATGACTGAAGAAACAGCCAAGGCAAGCTGGGGAACCCTTTCAGTTCAGTTAGTTACCAGACACAGGACTGCCTTGATTTCACATCATCCAGATTTTTTTCCACAGAAATCTCTGTAATTCAATTCAATTCAATTCAATTCAATTCAATTCAATTCAATTCAAAAAACTTTATTTGTCCCCAAGAGGCAATTAAGGCACACAGGGCAGTTGAACAAAGACACAGTGACGTAAAGTGCAACAGTGATTACAGTGTTTAGAAGGTTCTGTGCAAAATTGCAGTCAATCAGGTAGAT
>JAODKF010000055.1:5064264-5077667 GCA_026779585.1 Mormyrus proboscirostris | reverse complement strand
GGGCAGTTGGCGATTACGTGTTCCGGGGCTCCGCAATACAGGCATAAGCCCCCTTGCATCCTCCTTCGTCGTTCTTCCGGAGAAAGAGGCGATCTGCCTAACTGCATTGGTTCTGTGGCATTGGGGCTGGTCCGTTCGGGTTCCGCGACCTGGCGGCGTCTGCGCCAATCCCTCACAGTGTTATCCAGGCGGACGGCTTGTCGTACCAGATCGTCAAAGGACGGCGCCTCGCCGTGGGCAGACAGCTCGTCTTGTAGCTCAGGATTCAGAGCGTGCAGGAAGATGACCTGTAAGCAGTCGTCCGGCCAGCGTAGGGCGGCGGCTATGGTGCGGAATTCCAATGAAAACTCGGCAGCTGAGCGGCTCCCCTGTCTGCACTCCAGGAGCCGCCAGCCGGGTCTTCTTCCCACGGCAGGGTGATCGAACACCTCTAAAAGCGCGTCATGGAATTCCCTAGCTGATCGCAAACAGGGGCTGCCGTCAGACCACAATGCCTCCGCCCACTCGCGGGCTCTTCCCACTAGCAGAGACACCATAAAACGTACTTGGGCTCCAGGCGTGGTGAACATCTCTGGGTGCTCTTCTACATATATCCCCACTTGCATCAGAAAACCGCAACACTGATCGGGATCTCCATTGTAGCACTCCGACACGGCGATCGGCGGGGCAACGGCGCGTGGAGGAGAAGGCGGAAGAGGTACCTGTGCCGCTTGGGTTGCGAGCAGTTGTTCCAGCGACGCCAGCCTTCCTTCCAGGCTCCTTGCTGGGTCCATGTTACAGGCGAAGTATTTTGTGACGTTTAGTGACAGAGAATCGGACCCAGATATGCAAGGCAAGCAGGTTTTAATAACACGCCTTGACAAAATAGCAAAAGTGTCCAAAACGACAGGCAAGAATCGGAGTCGAGGGGCAGGCAAGGAGATCGAAGTCCGGGAAGTCAGTCCGACGAGCAGGGACGCAGACAAGACACCGAAGGGGGAAGCAAAACAGGACACTGGGCTGGGCAGGGCAGGCGGATCAGGAACGGGAGCTGGGCTGGGGAAATGAGGCAAGAACGAAAGGCGCTGGAACAAGGTAAGACTCACGGACACGGGGCGAGCGGGGAGACGGGAGACAATAAGCTGCTCGGTAAGGCACAGTCGGAACATTGGCTCAATACTTCGCACCAGTTTGGTTCCTCCTTCCTTTTATATCTACGGTGAGGAAGGAAGATTCGCTACACCTGTCGGGTCCCGCCCCTCCGGGACCGGGAACGTCACAATCGGGTTTGCTCCGTTTTTTTCTATAAAGCACGAGAGATGTTGCACCTTGTGCCTCCATGAGTGTTCGATGGCCTGTACCATGTACCAGGGACAAAGAGGATGGGAAACACGGATAATGAACTTTTTTTATTATGTAATATATTGAAATGCAGTCGTGAAGCCTAAGTTTGCTAGATGGATTGTTTGCTAATTGTTATCTACTGCAGTGTGAGTTAAGTTTCACTATTTGTTTATATGAGTTTTGTGTGCGCACACACACACATACATACACCCGTGTGGGCGTGACAGTATTAATATGTATTATTATTTTTTTAACAGATTGCAATTATATGTACAGGCATATAATGTGTTAACATTATTTTTAATATTTCTAAAGTTTGCAATGTCAAAATAGGTCTGATGCCACCTCAAACCTTCCATACAATTCTCTGTTTATCCCCCCCCCCCAATACCTTTGCACCCCTCTTGGGGGGGCCACCTCACAGTCTGAATACCTTTGTCCTCCCCCGTAATGCTGGTGGCACTGCAGAGTGTTGTAGCGCTAGAGGTATGTGTGTATCAGTGGGCAGAACAGCAGGTTGGACTGATGCCATCTTTGTAAATAGTTCCCTATAGTCGTTGTGTGTGTAATGTAGTGCAGTTGTAATCACTGTATATTGTATACTTGTGTGTGCCCACTGCGCGTGTAAGGATTAAGCAGGGCAACGGGCACCGTGAGCAGTGTGAGTGGGTTGTGAATACACCTGGTACGGGTGAAATAAACGCCACCTCATGGTGAAACCCTGAAAAACCACGTCAGTGTTGAGTAATTGCATCTGGTAGCCCAGGACAACACCTGGAGCAATGAAAAGACATCAGTGCACCTGTCGCTGGTGCTGGAAGTGCACCAGGCTCTCCTCAGCTTGACCTCTGATGGGCAGCAAGATTTCACTGCCCTGTTGGAGGCACTGAAGCAGTGGTTCGGCCCATGCCGGTCATTGAAGGCAGAGTGGGAAGCACTGGAAAACTGGCAAAAACGAGACAGAGAAACCCTGGTGGCGCTTGGGGCCGACCTCGGCATCCTTGCGTGGAGAGGCTACCCGGCCAACATGAGAAAAGGACGACATGCCCATGCATTGGGGGAAGGGAGCTGCCCACAACACCAGGGGAAAGGTCACCAGTGACACAGCCCCAAGCTCTACCCAGATGGCAGAGCGCAGCAACATCGCAGAGATCAGAGAGATGGCAATGGCACAGTCACAGAGCCATCCGACAGCCCGTGGATGGATTTGGCAGTCTTCGTTGCCAAGAAGGATGGGTCGTGGCGCTTCTGTGTTGACTACAGATTGCTGAACCTGGTAACCAGGAAAGACTCCTATCCACTGCGATGCATCAATGAAATACTGGACTACCTCACTGGGTTGTCATGGTTTAGCACCTTAGACCTCTGGACTGCCTACTGTCAAGTCAAACTGGCCCCAGAAGCTCGCCCTAAAACCACTTTCTCGGTCACGGAGTATGGCAATTCTGGTCAATGCCGTTCGGCTTCTGCAACACACCGGCCACATTTAAGAAGCTCATGTCCTGTATCACGTTGCCCAAATTGAATGTTGTCTATCTGGACAATCTGCTGGTCTTTGCTGCTGACTTTGCCGAGGCAATGCAGAAGCTAAAACCTGTGTTCTTCGCAATTAGGCAGGCAGGATTATAGCTGAACCCCAAGAAGTGGTCCTTCTTCCAGCACCTAACACACTACCTGGGCCACGTAGTCATCATGGAGGGTGTAGCTACCAACCCGGAGGAGATGGCAGTGGGTGGAATTGGTTGATTTTGTGCAACGTGAAGTTGTAGGAGTTGCGTCACTTTCTGGTGCTGGTGTCTTATTATTGGCACTCTGTATAGGACTTTACCAGCATTGCAAAACCGCTGCACCATCTTTCAAAGAAGGTAAATGGTTTCGAATGGATGGACACCTGTGCTGCGGCTTTTAACCAGCTTCGCTGGATCCCCAATGCTAGCGTACTTGGATCCATGTCTCCCTTTCAGGGACATGGACACTAGTAACAAGGGGATGGGCACCGTGCTGTCGCAGGTGGGGCCCGAAGAGGAGCGTGTGGTGGTATATTTGCTTACCTGGTAGGAGCACAACTATTGCGTAACCCAACGGGAACTGCTGGCCATGGTGTGTGCATGTAAACACTTCTGTATCTACCTCTGTGACCAGTGGATCTGGTTACAGACGGCCCAGACATCTCTGGCATGGCTCCTAAACTTTCACAACCCGGAGGGCCAGCTAACCCGCTGGTTAGAAGTGCTGGCGGAGTTCGATTTTGAAGTGCAACATCACCCCAGGAAGTTGCACAGAAATGCGGACGCTCTGTCTCTCAGTCACTCCACCACCAAGAGCTGCTGGGCAAAGGAGCGAGTGCAGCTCACTGCGGCAATAGCCACTGCACGCACGGAGCCAGACGATCAAGCCCAGCAGGATCAACAGCAGCTCATCATGGAGCAGCACTGCGACGCCATGCTGGCCAGGGTGAAGGAGAAGCTGGGCAACGGGAGGTGATCTCGGTCTCTGGAAACACTCATCTACCACAATTAATGGGACACCCTGGAATACCGCGAGATGCTGCTGTACTGGCTGCCGTAACTAAAAGAAACTAAAAAACTTACAGCCGTTGCTTTTCAAGAGATACGTCCATGATTTACGCAGTACTGGAAGTTTCCTGTCACACAGTACAAAGCATATGCATCAAATTAAATGCAACATATTGAAATAAAAGTTCAGTGTAGACTGATTTGGCATAGCAAAATAAAGGTCTATTACCACAAACAATATACAACCTTCCTTCGCAGACTCAAATAAATCAGGAAGCAGAAAAAAAACAGAATAGAAAGGCAGTACTGTCATTTCCACAACCAAAGTTCCCATATAGTCTATAATACCGACTGTCCAGGCAGTCGGTAAACAGGTAGGGCGTTACGTGACGAGTGTCTTTATTTTGAAAATTTGAACATTTCTTGTTGCAGACTGTTTTAGCCACAATTCTATTAAAAATGATGATGAATGTGACTGGCAAGTTAGTAAGTAAAGGCACGTCATCAATGTCTTCAGTTATGTATGTATTGAGTCATGCATGCATCTGCTTGGAAGATGATTTTCACATCAAACCATAAAGGAAATGAAGATAATATTTTACTTGATAGTGCACAGATACTTAGTGATAACTCAGTTACTATTAAAGGCACTACTTGAAATAAAAGATACATCACAATTCATTAATGGTGAACAAACGAGATCAGTATTTTACGTGTGCTATTCACATTGTTATATATTACTTGTTCCTTCAGTAGTTGCAAAGGTTTGCAGAATTAACAGTTATAGTAACAAATATAATAACCGCTTGCGATATAAGAGGTCACAATGTATTAATGACGAATTAACATGAGATACTTATGTATCTAATAGCTTGTGGATATTTAATACATAAGATAATAGCACAATGCTACGTTATTTGTGCCCCGTCAAATGGAAAATTACTGGAAAAGACCACAATCTAATTATGACCAGAAAAGTTATAGATGATTTGATTTACTGTCATCAATTGTGCATTAGACTGGGGTTTGCGTCTTACATTCCCCGTAACACTTGGCCATCAGTATGTCAGTTTCAATTTTCCACACCATTGACACAGTATCTGATAAAGGTGTAGGAAATGTTTAGGAGGGAGAACAATAGTTAATTTCCTGCAATGAGTCATTTCAGCGGAACCTGAGCATCATTTACGGGGCAGGTGTTGTGACCTCCTCCTACGAGGGCAGACGCTTTATTATGAGTATTATTATGCTGGAATTTTTCCGCAACAGCACGGTATGAAATGTGTCTGTGTTTGCAGTTTTCCAAATACTGGTAATCTTATAGCTTCAAGGTCAGGTAGCAAACCACCGTGTACCCGTCTGACGAGCGGTATCCGACCTGTTCGAAGAGGCAGAAGGAAATCACCAATGTTCTTCTATCCATGTCCTGGACTCATATAGATGCTTGATACAGTCACGTCCGCTAAGCTTAGGAGCTAGTGATGCTGAAGACCCTATATTTTAGTGATATTTTACAATATCCGGTCACATATTTTGGACAGAAATATCGTGTCATACAACGAGCCTTCCATTATAATTTTATAAGGGTATCATTAGCAGGTGTTTTAAAAGATCTCAGGAACATGCATATCATGCTCTTCTTGATGATTCATCAGAACCAGAAAGGTGAAAACACTGTAAAACGTAATGCCCCTCACATTAATCAGACTTTCGTCATTGGTGTATATAATGTTCATGCTGGATAATTAAGCTGGCAGCCATTCTAAAAACGTTTCTATACATTCCAAAGGTGTCAAGCCTCTTTAATAAACTGGGATGAATGTCCCTGAGCGCGGAGGCCTCTCTTTAACATCATTGAGCACGGAGGCCTCTCTTTAACATCACTGAGCACGGGGCCTCTCTTTAACATCATTGAGCACGGAGGCCTCTCTTTAACATCACTGAGCACGGGGCCTCTCTTTAACATCATTGAGCACGGAGGCCTCTCTTTAACATCACTGAGCACAGGGCCTCTCTTTAACGTCACTGAGCACGGGGCCTCTCTTTAACGTCACTGAGCACAGGGCCTCTCTTTAACGTCACTGAGCGCACTGAGATGCAAAATCCATAGCTCTGTTTCTGCTCCTGCGTGTCCGTAGCCCAGAACCACAAAGTGTCTTAATTTGGAGGAGGATCCAGGCGCATTTAGCACTTCGGTGCAGTATGTGACCTGAAAGCTAAACTCCATTCACTGTGGGTGGTGTGGATTGAGCATTTGCTCTAGGTTCAAGATTGACAGCAGAAGGATATACCAGGGCGACTCAAATCTTGGTCGAGGTCCAAGCGTCTTCCTTTACCTGTGAATCAGGTGGAAACTCTCTGTGCCCATTCAGAATCAGGAATCACGCAACCACCTGAACCGAACTCAAGACCCGGATTTGCAGCCAAGGTCCCGCTTTGAACCGAAGGTGTCGTATTCTGCATTCGTGCAGATTGTGGAGACTAATTTCACTCACCACTTCCTCTTTTGACTTTCTCACTAAGTAGCAAGGAGCAGTACCTGACATGCTGGAGGAGTGAGCAAGGAGGCCCAACGTTGGCATATGGGGAATACCCTCGTGGTATCACGGCATCCGCCTCGGTGTGCAGGGGGAATCGCCTGCGCTGGTAACGGGAAGCTGTGGCAGAGATCCTCAGAGTGTGATTGTCTTTGATGTTTCATGCCCCCCCGATAACACCTGATATGAAACTGCATATTTAGCTAGGTGATAAAACAGCAATTCGTTGCCATAAAGGAGGGACTCTATAGGTGTCTGCTGCTGTGCCAAGATCAGTTCAGTAAATCACATTTCGACTCTTTAAATGTGTGGTTGATTCCCTGATGCCAGGAGATGGAAATGAGGTTAATGCATAGGGCTCAATGCTGTGCATTGTCATATACTGTCAAGCCGTCATCCAATGGGTGGCTACCTCCCATTTCAGCAGTTCAGACTTGTGACCCCACCCGCCAAACAATCACAAAGCGGCTGGAGAACTCAACCCGCACAATGCTCAACTTGAAGTTACGCCCTGTGTCTTGAAACCTTGTTGGTATAACTTTGTGTTTCATTTTGTTTGCGCCAAAGACCCCCGGCTCTCTACACAGAATGAGTTGTGAATGGGAGACACTTGTAATACAGTTCAGTGGATCAGAATGGCAGGAAAAATGAGGAAACACGCAATTCATTAAAATTACCAGGCCGACTACATGCATGTAATGGCAATGCATATATTATGCACGTTAGAAATCAGAACCATTTAAATTCACATTAGTCAATACACATTTTTATGTACATTAGTCTGTTGAACATCATTTAGAAATTAACTTTAAGCAGTAACGGATCATTTCAACCTTTTTTTGTTCAAAATATACATAACACTGTTGTATGGCAGCATGCACTACAGTAAACATCTACAGATGGTCAAAGTCACACGGTCCAGTGCTTAGTAGTGTTTGTGGAAAAACATACACTAGAGTAATGAAAAATATATTCAGAGGTCGATGTAAACTTGGATTTATATAGTAGCGATTTCACAGTTGACATTCAGGCTTAAGTTGTGTGTTAATGTGTAGGAATGTTGAGGTCTTTGTGTCAGTGTTCATCCTTATCTCTTCCCTTCCTTTCCTTCTCATCCTGCAGAGCTGTGCCGAGCTTCTTGATCAGAACAGAGAGGACTTTGTCCAGGGGATCCATCACCCCCCTCTGGAGCCACTTGGGAATGGTTGTCCTTGCGTGATGGAAGCCCAGTTTCTGTAGAATGTAGTCCACGCCAACAGGGTCAATTTTTCGCCCAGTCCAGGATATCAACCTGAAGGAAAATGAGTGAGAGGTGATTGACTTTCTGTAGTAAGTATATATGGAATAATTATATATGTTACGCCCACCTGGTGACGACAACAACAATTAGTAGGACTCCCTATTTACATTTGGCCCCTGTTTATCGCGGTTAATCAGTTACGGACTCTACGCGATAAGTGAATTTCCGCGAAGTAGGATTATTTATTTATAAATCGAATATTTTCATAGTTAGAGCATAGAAACCTGTTTACGACCTTCTAAATACGGTTTTTAACATTATTAGAGCCCTCTAGACATGAAATAACAGTCTTTAGTCACCATTACACTCGTATTACCCAATATATTAGACAAAATAAGAGAAAATAAGACATATTCGATGTTACAAATATCATATTACTATTATTGTACATTTAATTACGCATACACACAGTTCTTACACACAACCACTAAGCTCTGAAAATAGTGTGGCACTACTGGCAGTGGCGATATTAGACAAAACTATATCGGAATTCAGTCTATAATTGATATAGTTTTAACGGTGCCAGCAGTGAAACAACTAGTCAGCTTATTAGCGGAATAACTTTGTATTGTAAAAGAAAAACATGCCGCATGTCCAATAAAGAAAATATTGTAGCTTTCAAGTGGCAAAGAGATCATCAGGTGGACAGTAATGTTCAGGTATTAGCACAATTCTTAAAGGGACAGTGTTAAGATGCTCCTGAAGGGATAAAATGCTTTCCCTTACAATACGTCTGGGTAGGAAGCTTATATTTGCTAAGAAAAACATTAATATTAGACCATATGCAAATGAACAGAAAGACAACAAAAATGTACAAGTGTTTCCTCCGTTGCCCAAAAAGTGACTGATAACTTGCTGGATGGCTGGATGAACACCGCTTCAGTTCCCATACCTCACCTCAGGGGCACCTCAGCCATTCCGTGTACTCACTAAATTTCACCGTCAGCTCAATTAACTAGTTTAGTAGCTTAGCTTGAGGTATTGATTAGCCAAACACTGAATGCTACATTTACATGGGTGTATTGGACAGCTGCTACAAATGCTGGGATGACTTTAGGAAAGGTTTTGAAATAGCTAACCTCACACACTTTACAGACATAAAACACCAGCACGTATAGCATTTAAACATCACGAAACATCATTAAACGATGTTAGCACATTGCTGTATATATGCAGTGACAGTGTAAGGCTCGATCCCTCACAAACATGCTGCCGCTGCTATGAGTTCCATATTCAATATGATCGTAATGAATCTACCACCATACAAGAATGGGGTTAGCCCCGCCTCCCTGTGAATCCCATTGGCCTCTTGGGGGTCCCTACCTGAGGGTGGGCTCCAGATGCCAGGTGTTGCACATGAACTCTCTCCAGTCGACAGTGGTATAGTTCACGGCCTCCTCCCTCTCCCTGTCAGGGGTGGAAGTTGGGGATTCATCTTGGAGGGCGGTGGGGCTCTTCTGACCAGGGCGGGTGGCAAAGGTCCGTGGAGCAAAAAGTGCTGCACGAGACAGTGATTTTAATTGATCTGAGTTTTCTGTTATTTGTCCAGAGGTGGATAGTTCAGATACAGAAAACAAAAATCCAGACCCAGAAAGATTTTGATTCAGCCAAGCAGTTGAGTGACGATGACTCTTTATACTCAACTGCTTGGCTGAATCAAAATCTTTGTCTGGATTTTTACTTTCAGGACTTGAACTATCCACCTCTGTGTTTCACCAGTTAATCATGTGACACAATGGAGATGGATGAATAGATATTTCATGGGGTGGCTTGTGTGGGACTCAAATTTTGAAAGATTTAAACTGCACATTATAAAACTGTAGCCTGAAGACCATGAGCTCCACCCCTATGTGTTGTTACCTTTCTCCTTCTCCTTCAGGTAAGCTGACACCAGGTCATGCAGGAACATGATAAGCTCAGCATCCATTGTAACACATATGTGGTCTGTGAACTCCGTCACCACACTGCACTCAACCTTGGGTCTGCTGCTGGTATCTGTGTGCCGAGAGATATTAAGATGAGACTATGGTTATCGACAGCCACAGAATGCTCTTCCAAAAAGCCTCAGTACAACGAAACCCAATCAACATGGGACATGGGTCTCCTGTCAAGCTTGTAATTGCTTTAACTGGCTCATCATTTTTGATAGTAAATATGTTTACCTGCTACTGGGACTGGTCAAAGCATATTTGAAGGCCAAGTTCCCATCAGGTGGGATCTGATGTTCTTGTTTGGTCCTACCTGTGAGCGAGGGCTCAACGGGGTCCTGCACGTGGATCGACTTGAAATCGAGTTGCATCCGCGGCAGGGCAAAGATGGTTTCTGTCTCGTGGTTGTAGCTGGACGAGCCACGGAAGCCACTTAGCAGGCTGGAGGTCTTCGCTGCCGTGCTACTCTGGGGGGCGCTACCATCCACGTTTCGCAGGAGATTCAGCTCTGAGGAGACCCAGGAACCTACTTTAGTATCACCAAAGACTAGAGCTGTTTCAGAGTATTATTTGTGGGGCTCAAAATCAAGTTAGAGTGGACAAATCTCAGGTCATCTCATCTAGCTATTCAATATGTAAATGCTGGTAAAATACTATCTAGCTAACTGTCTCTGAGAGTGTTTAAGTTACGTCAGAGTCTATAACCCCAGGTCTGTCATTGACGTTTTGATGTTACATGTTCCTGTGTCCTGCATTTGAAGCGATTCCAAATAAACCCTTCTTTCCTGATTCCTCTTCTCCCCGTTCCTCCTTCCATGTCCAGCAATCATAACAGTAATGGTGACTAAAGGGTGTTATGTCATGTCTTGAGGGCTCTAATAATACGAAAATATTCCATTTATAAATAAAGAATCCTACATTGCGGAAATTCACTTATCGCAGTAGAGTCTGGAACTGATGAACCGAAATAAATGAGGACCGACTGTATATTATTTTACAGTTTTGATGTCTTCTGAACTTCGAAAATGCAGAGAATTAAATAAACCTGTCAATGGGTAGGTGTGTCCAAACTTTTGAATGGAACTGTAGTGCTAAATAGTTTTGTTCTGATCTAAACCTAAATCTAGATGCTCCTTGTCTAGATTTCATATACACTGCTAAATCCATGGCAATATTAAATAATTCCATATTTGATTATATATATTCCCCTCAGAAGGAAGTCAATTTGATGAAGGACCTATGAATATGAATGATTGTTGCCAAAGCAACGAGGAGCTGGTTTTGGTTTACTTCTCTTCAGGTTTCAGACCTTCATTTCTCATGGCAGTGACATAGCTGAACCATTCCTTGATGCTGGCGACCCCGTGTGGGGGGTTCTCGTGTCGCCGCCGGGTGATCTTGGTGATGGTGGCCATAGGGCTCTCTAAGGCTCCACAAGGCTTGGTCACCATGGTATTGTGGCCAAGGTGGAAATCCAGGGTCTGCACAATGTAGGTTGAGTTGTCGCTGGATCCTAGAGGAGAAAAAGCAGCACAGAACTCATCCTATAACCTGACATTTGCTATCGGAACGGCCGGCTTGACTGATCAGTTGCAAATTACACAAACTGCAATTCTTTGTGCTTTCTCGCAGGAATAAGGGCTTACTCACAGTTGGAGAACATGCAAGGCAACAACGTACAGATAGTTCAACGACTCAATCCTGCTACCACTAATTTTATGGTGTATAAAAAAATAATTTCCTGCATTTTCAGATCTTGGTGAATGAAATTGATGCAGACTAATCATGAATGGGTACAAACCATCTTCCCATATCTTTTGAGCTTCAGTCCAGAAGGCGATGTTGGGTTCCTCTAAATGAAACAATGCCCAGGACTTGGCACGAAAGTTGGGACCATGAAAGCAGGCCAGGGTCATGTGGTTGCCATGGAGACTCATGGAGCCCCCCAGTTGCACGGCATCCTCCGGTAGGGGCATCTGGAAGAGTGAGATGTGGCAGCCGGCGATGACCTTCAACACGTTGGGCCAGTGCCGATGGTGAGCCGCATCCATGTCTGGAAGAGAGGTACCGCTTTTGGAAATATCAGAGCAACTTGATTTTATCCCCAAACCATCTATACAACTGATTTACAGATGAAATTCAGTTGAAGCATGTTGTACTATATTACAGCAAAACCTCATCAATGCTCTTCAAGAGCTAGATCCCATTTTGCCCTCGTCAGTCAGCTAAGCAATGCCAGGGGTGCCAAACCTTGTAAAATGAGGGGGAGCAGGCTAGACCCAATGATTTTACTGAGGCGGCAATGGATTAAGCCAACCTTGATCCCCCCCTCTGTGTGTTTTGTGAAGGGTGTCACCCTGACTGTGTTGGGAACACGAAGGGGTGGTTTTTTGTCCTTTTTAGTGAGGGGTACCAACTGGGGTGGCCAGGTATTTTCCTGTGTGTGTCACCTTGATGGTGGAATTACTCACAAAACCACATCTGCTAATGCAGTTCTCTCTCAACCTTCACGAAATGCCTCAAGACCCATGTGTTCCAGAAACACCTGTACAAGTAGCTGGTTTCTTGTGTTGCACTTCGTCCTCTCATTTGAATATTTGTATTTCGCTTTTGCTATGTCCATATGGTGTTGCATAAATTTAATATATTGTCTATCTTGCACGCTTGCCACTTGGGACAAAAGTGTCTGCTATGTAAATAAATAAATCTCTGTGGGATGGAACTCAGAAGGTTGCCCACATATGCTGATCACTCATTGGCCGCTTTTCCTTCACTCTCTGGTCAGACTTCTCCAAAACAATTTCTACAGGGTTTAGATCACGGGGCCAGGTCATGTGATGCAACACTCTCTCTCTCCCTCCATTTCAGATGGCTTGGCATGTCCAGACTTTTCACTGGCACTGTAAAACCTGCTGGAACCTGGTCATGCAATCTCCAATAGCATATAAGCTCCACTTTACTGACTCCTGCCTATAGCTTCTTCAGGAGCCTCACACTATTTATTCTCCTCCTCTGAAGTCATCAGATGACCATTGATCTTGGACTGGTAGAATAGGGACGTGCTGTGAAAAAAGTTGATGTTCCCAGAGGAAATGTTCAATAAGACATGCAGTGATCAAATTCTGCAGAGAGCGCTTAACTACAGGAAGTACCCTTGATTGTGGAGCAGAACAAACCAGAGATACATACACGTCTCAGCATTCCCCTTCTCAGCATTGGCAGCTGGGGCTTTCGGGGGCATGTAGGGGACTGGACTCCATGTGGACAAAGCTCGCTTGCTGGTGTCAAACTGCTGCGTGAAGAACTCTTGTAGCTTCACGCCAATCTTGATGAGGTCAGGCGTGGTGGAGCGGGAGATGATCACTTGAAAGATGTCCCACTGAAGATCGCCATGGACAAAGATCTCGCTGAAGTGGAGGAGAAGAAAGTCAACGTTGAAAATGGCTTATTGTCTGAAAGTTGCAGGCATTTAACCCGCTGGGCTCGGCGATGCTACGTATCTTTCTCATGTGTTTCAGTTCATAACTTGCTGACATCTCTTTTTAGAAGCATGAAAAAAAATGCTGACTATCCGTAATCTGTCTTCTTTTCAAAATGTACACTGATGAAAGTATTAAAGTTTTTAAAATTAGGTTAAATCGGCAAAAAATAAATCATGTCACCTTACTTTGTTTTACCCAGAGGTGGAGATTTCAGGTCCAGAGAGTACAAATGTGACTGTCACTCTTTATACTCAAGTGGTTGGTTGAAACAAAATCCTGGTCTGGATTTGTACTCTCTGGACCTGAAATCTCCACCT
>JAODKF010000055.1:5047162-5064164 GCA_026779585.1 Mormyrus proboscirostris | reverse complement strand
TCAAAACAAACTGCCACCATTGCTTACTATGTACTTTTATAATGTTTCTGCAAGTGTTCCAAACTGCATTTTGCAATGTCTATAATTTGATGTCAAATTACAAACTTAACATAAATCTGTCCTATTTACAAAGTACATTAAAATTAAGATGAGTTTAATGCCAGAACAAATATATAAGAAATCATCTATTTGCCATGACTTAAGTTTATGATATTGAATGAAATGTGTAATCATGCCCCAGTCAGTGAATGTGTGCTTCCTACTCCTAGACTCCAGAGGGTTAAAGTCAAAGAAGAAGTTAGGTAATGTGTGAAGTATCTGATAGCCTAATGAGCCAGTGACCACCTTTGCTTCTAGAGATGCAAGGCCCTTTGTAAAAGAACAGCCCGTGTGTCCTGAGTACCTCTTCTCTGACAGGCTGCTGTCCATGGTGTTGCAGAGGTTGACTTTCCACTCATCCTGCAGCTGCAGGTCAGCGTTGCTGAAGACGCCCATGAGGATGCTGGAGCCCATGTAGTCGACTCGAGCTTCGGTGGAGCCCATTGTCACCTGGATCTTGTGGCTGGGCTGCTGGTTGGGGTGCTCGGAGATATGAGCTGTGAAACCAAGTTCACAGACTCAGCTTGGCTAACATCATGCGTGATGTGGAGAGGTACAGCTGGCCAGCATATGGAGAGTATTTAAACAGAATTTATGTAGGAGTCAAACCCTGTTAACTAACTCCGCCTTTTAGACTGTGTATCGTGAAATACCACAGCAGCGATCCTTAAGTGATTTTACTGTTACTACACCAATATTTCTGCACAGATGATATAAATATAAATCCCATGGGATGTAGCTCTTAATCCTACCAGTGGTGGCTGTTGTTTTGGTTCCTATATTTGAGGATAAAGTGATTTTAGAGGTTTGACCTCCATTAGATCTACAGGGCATTCTGTGAGAAAAAGTGAAAGGTAAGCAGTAGGTGTGAGACGTGTGCTGGGAGTTTACTTGCGCGCAATACAAGGCAACAAAGTCAAATATATATATATATATATATATGCAAATTAGTTAGGTGGCTTTTTACTTGTAGTGCTTTCCATCTCTGTAGTGTGGAGAATCTGAACCTGACACCCACTGAAATTCCACTTACAGACCATCTCGAGGGTGTTCACGTCGATGTTCCCCCCCACCACGCCTCCCTTGGAGTCAAGCCGGGACCTTCCGAGCCCCACGGACATGCTGATCTCCCGGTCTCTGTTGCTGCTCACAGATAGCCGCCCCTGGCTCTTCAGCCCGCTGGTGGTCCACCTGGCAAGAGCAGGGAGGCCATCTCTCAGAAACAGCTACACATCGCTCACACGGCTGACTGGACATTCACAGTAGTACTGTAAGCAGAACCAGTAACTAATGTGGAATTTTCCCCTGGGATCAATGATGTCCTTCCTAATCTTATATAAGATGAAACTCTGATTTCTTGTTTCTTGTAGCATGAGCCATACAGTTACGGGAAGAGTGGGATCTGCAGTGGTATTTACCACATGTGATGTAAATGCAGTGCTCTAAGTATAACTGAGGGTGACTGGCTAAGATTTTCCCCAAATGAGCTGTTTCAGCATCACATGGTGTGCAAATGTCATTTAGAGGCAAAAAGCTTACGTGTTATTTCCCATGACGTTGCTCATGTTCATCTGCACATTGAGCTGCTTGAGGTTGATGGCAAACACCACCAGAGTCTCCCACGGTGCCCCCTGCTGGGCACCCACCTTGTTGTTCCTATTGAAGGAAGGCGTGGCAACCTTGGAGACAGAATCTGCAATGCACACACAAAGGGATCCGCACGAGTGCTTCTCAGTAACCATCAGGGACTTTACATTTTACATTTGTATAGCTGTCCTGCCTCGACTGAAATGTTTCTGTATGTGTCTCATTTTACAAACTCTGCTTATGTATTTGTATATACTATATATAGTGTGGCAGTGAAATTCTCTGGTCAGGATCAGCCCTGATAGAGACGATGTGGATGGAATACTTGGAAATGCTTTACACAAGAAGCTGGAAATAAAGTGCTGCAATCTGCCACTTAAAATAGCTGAAACATCATGGGGGAATGTGAGAAGCAACACGTACATATTTATAGGCACAAGCATTTCAGTTAATAAAAGATATTATAGAGTATTTCTGTTGCTTCACCTTCAGTTATCACAATAACTGACTGCGAAGGTGTCTCCTCTTTGGTGCTCTGCATTACAGGCCACAGATCTGTCCAAAACCCAGTGAAAAGTTCTTTTGGCAAAGATGGCAGCCCACCTCTTCTAGGCACAGAAGAGTCCGAGACGCTGCGGGACCGTGCGGCCGCGGGGGACTTGAGGTGGGCCAGCGGCCCGGGAGACATGTTGCTGGAATGTTCCCCGAACACGCTCGGTGACTGAGGCATGTGCTGGAAGGAGCACGACTGGTTGGCTTGGTCCCAGGTCCGCCAGTAGGCCTTCCGTGTGGAGTCTGGCGACAGGTGCTGGGCCACGTTCTCTACAGAGTCGGGCGTGGCCGGGCCTGATGCTGGCCGTAACAGGGAAGGAAGATACATTTCTATAACCAGTCTCTCCAATGGATCCCTGCAGTACTGGCTCCGGTACAGAGATACTACACTCCCTTAGTTCTTAGCTGTCTTCCTTCACCCTCTCATATGATATGAATACTTGTGGGCGTGTCCTGCTATAGGAACACGGACCAATGGCAGTGAGCGCTGGGTTCCTCACCCGGCAGGTTGATGGTCTGGTCTCCCAGGAAGAGGCGGCGTGCGATACTCCGGCGATACCAAGCCCGGGGGAAGGCCAGTATCTCACTTAACCTCCTCATGTCATATTTGAAGGAGGCAGAGCCGATATCACACACAGCTGTGGAAGAATGGCAAGTGTGGAGCGGCTGGAATGTCTCAAAGGACGAGGACAAATCGGGGACCAACAAACGAATGCCAAGAGATTCCTACCGGTACATGGATGACTTTCAGTGAAGTTATATCACATGTCAAACTACACCATCGATATTAAATTCGGCCATGGGTTGGGAAGTCGAGCACCAATTTGATATGTGTGGGTACCTGAGATGTTAATTAGGGTGGCGTCCATTTTTCCCCCCTTGCAGGGGACAAAGCTCTCGATGAAAGTGGGCCCTCCAGTGCGGCGCATCCTGGACAGACTGACCTTCACAAACTCCAGGTTGATGCTGAGGGAATCTTTTCTTCCAGTCACTGAGGAAGGTTCCTCATCCACTGAGCCTGAGTGGGAGGGGGGAACAGCCAGAAATGGCACCAAACCTGCATCTGATGGGCTTCAAACTTTCAGATAAGCCCTCTAGACGTAAGAGACTATCCACCAGTGCCAATCCTATCAGAGCCAGGAACTCAATTCTATGGTAAGTACCGAACCCCCCCCCCCCCCCTGCAGTGAACATAGCCACATATGACCACAACTATTATTTAAAATATCTACAGCTGATTGCTCACCTAAACCATGGGTCTCAAACTCCAGTCCTGGGGGGCCAGAGCCCTGCACATTTTGGGGTTTCCCCTTATGTAACACACCTGATTCATCTCCTTGAACAACCACACAGCTCTTGAGCTGAATCATTTGTGGTGGAACAGGAAAAGAACTAAGCTACACAGGGCTCCGGCCCCCCAGGACTGCAGTTTGACACCCCTGATCTAAACCATCTACACTGGTCACATCACCATCAACATAATAACCCGAGTGCCTCCGCCGATTTCGTCACACATTGCAGTAATCTGAAAAACACGACTCCCTTCATTAGGCAGATCAGACCCTACCCAAGGGCCCCGGGGGTCGGCCTGTGACTGTCGATTTCTGCTTGCCAGCCCCATATGGATGGAACACGTAGAGCGAGAAGTCGGACATGCAGGCTGTGAAGCTGAGACCGGAGGAGTTGCTGGGGGGTCCTGTCAGGTCCGACTGGCTACTGCTGTGCCTGCTTCTGCCCAGGGGGCTGCCCAGCCCCGGAGGGGAAGCTAGGAAGGAAGCAGTCTCATCAAGTGATGTACACCTCAGACGCTTCAGCGCTAGATAGTGTGACAGGGATTTGAATGCAAATTTAGGCTTTCAGAACTTAATGCGAGGCCTTACTATATATTGTGAATTAGCTGCTATTAAAAACCACTTATGATCACAGGCAATGGCTTCTCCTTTCTCCTGTGACTAGCTTGGTTAAGGACAGCTAGGTGCCCAGAGAGGGTGAGGTTCCTACCCTTTGTAGCGGAGACTTTGAGGACACCGAGGGCGTGCGGGGACCCCGACAGGATTGGGTGGGGTCCCTCGGTCTGGTGAACAGAGCCAGGCAGCTCCAGCTCGCCACGATTGGACGAGAAGACCAAGTCAAGGGATGGTAGCTTCAGCATGCATTCTACCCTTGACATGGGCAGGCAGCTGAAGCGGATCTGAGAAGGCTGGTTGAATATAGGAGGAAGAGGAGTATTACCATGCCAACCTGACATATAAGATCTAGAAACCTGCCCACAGTGTTAATGATTACCATGGTTTACAGTGCTAGCAATCACTTACAGAAGTGTAAAATATGCACTATAAAGGTCACTGAAAATGTGAGGGATTCAGAATGAAATGGTCTGGGAGCATGAGAACCTGTACTCGGACGTAAACCACAACGTCGACCGGGAAGGAGGAGTAGGCAGATGTTGAGGAGGACACCAGTGAAGTGGTTGATTCCTCGAGGGCGTCCACTGGCTCAAAATGGCCCACATCTTCATCCTGAGAGTTCATGGCTAACGGGGTGAGAAAGTGTGGTTATATTCATTAAAGTATCTCACACTTCTCGAAATGCTGCTGACATCCTGCCAGTTCCATCCATCTATATTCCAGATGCTTATTCTGCTCGGGGACATGGATAATGTCTTCTGGTGGCCAACGTTAAGCATACGACCTCTTTGCTGGATGGGGCAGGTTCATACCGTTATAGTTCCTCTCCACAGGCGTGATGGGGATGGTTTCTAAGGCCTTCTCCAGGAAGTCCAGCAAGCAGGGGCTGATCACCATCTCCTCAGGCAGCGTCTGCAGGGCCACCCATGCGTACAACTTGGCCGTCTTCATGCCCCCACTGCCTTTACCTTTGGCTGCAAGGAGCTCGCCATCAGAACAGAGGTCACACTTGCTACGTGTCCAATATGTGCTGATAACTAAGGGCTTATAAGACCAACGAGAGCCAAAGCTGCCCCTCAGCTTCTACCACCATCGGTGCTTCATCTGATGTACCAGCATGTGATGCAATAACACCCATGTCCAGCGCTCTAAGTGCAAAAGTCTTAGGCAGTCCAAAATAAAATGCTGTTTAAATGATCATCGTGTTGGTGTAAAACTATAGTATTATGCCAGTCAAAGTGTGTCAACTTAGTCATTTCAAGGTTTCTGCGAAAATCATCCCCAGTATTTGCATCAACCCTCTCAGCCACGTATTTTTTGATTCGGCCACTAACACGCCTCGTATAACTACTTAATATGTAATGAGCTTTTTTTTTTACTGATTAAATTACTTAACCAAGTGAACTGGTGGTGAAATTTAATAAAAATTTGGAATGGTTGAGGTGCCCCAGAAGAGAGATTTGCTGAAAGGATGTTCATCTAGCCATCCAAGAAGATGTCTTCTTGGAGAACAGAAGACGTTTTTCTAGTTTCTATTGTGTTACTTGTAATTTGCCTAAGTTCTGATGCCAAATTGTGTTTCTGTTCTGAGCAAAAGTTCACTTACTTTCCAGATTAATAGCTTATATTACATTTCTTTTGACTGCCTAAGACTTTTGCACAGTACATGACCTCTTACAACGTCTGTCCAAACAACGTCCATTCACGTTAACGTCCGTGGCCCATATGGATATAACAGAAAAAAATTGTGATCCAACAATGGGATGTAGTGGACACAATCGGGCTCACAGCATGCAAGAGCATCATGTGCCCATTTCTGTGCGCATCACGCACAACGCAAGCACGTCACGCCTGTAAACAGAGCCCTGTGAATTTAATCATGGCATTACTTAGCCTTGCTCAGTACATGTTCACGCAACATCCAAATGACATAACAACCAGCTTCCCAGAATGCAACATGGACGTTAAGTTAGATACACCTGTACGAATACCACACACACACTAAAAACATGGCGGTATTAGGGGCTGAGTGAGAGCGTACACGCATGCACAATGAGGGTTACCAGTACCTGATGGAATTGCTGGGGCGGGGGGAGGAAGGAGTGTATTAGTCTTGCTTTGGGCTGGACTGGGAGGACTGGGAGTGCTGCTATCTTTCATACCATACAGCTTGGACTCTTTGGACAGCGTCCTTGGCAGAGAGGATCCACGGGAGGCGTTTGGCGAGTCGGTCTTCAGCGTCTTTGAATTGTAGTGCAGCTGCGTCCGATCAAAGATTACTATCAGTGACACTCTGTCTCACAGAGCAAAGGTTTAGTTTTCCTCATTGAGCTGATATGAATTGGCAGTAGTCCTGAAACTCTTTGGTGCCTAATGACAGTTATAACTATCATAAAGCAAGTCACAGACGAACGTTTGAAATGATGCACCAAGAACACACTGTTTTATAGGTGACATGTGAACTGGTTTTCATTTTCATAACTATAGCCAATGATATATGGAACTGATAGTGAAAGATCACCAACGGGGGGAAGTCGGCTGGCTTGGGGAGGAGGCGTGTAATGTCAGGGGGCGAACCCCCACAAAAACTGCCTATTCCTCATCATCTCTAAGTAGTATTCAGCTACCTGGCAACCCCAGGCAGAGCGCCAGTCCAGAATTTGAGGACCCCTCTGTAGACCCAACTCCAGTCTTCTTGACCGTGCCTGTTTTGACTTTTTCATACCAAAATGTCTGTCGCTCTTCTGGGTGTGTTCCTCCCCTCCCTTACAAAGCACCCGCTTCAGTCTTCCCACCCCCAGCCTTATTGATCTTGTCATCATCCAGCCCAGGGCAAACTTTATACCCACCTTCACATCCACTCCAGGGATGTAGAAGACGGTGTTCTCGGAGTCGGTGGGTTTCGTCTGCAGAGAAGAAGGCGCTTTCTTGCTGGCCAGCAGGTTGACTGTGGAGGTTGTGCAGGACGGCTGAAGCTTTTTCTTCTTTGGTGGAGATTCGTGATCCAGACTTCTTAGGTTTCGGTCACAGCTTCTGCAAAACAAGAGTCGTTATTAAACCAACAATGTGCGGCTCATGGCGACGCTTACATCATGCAGTATATTTACTGCAAATTGATTACAAAAAATTTCGCATCATTCATTTGTTGATTCATTTGTAGCTAACAAAATATGCCACTGGAACACAGAACTGATGACATCACAACCAGTAGTTTTAAGTAAAACATTTCAAGTAGTAATAAAATGAAACCCAAATTGTAATTCTGAAAGAGCTGTTACAAGTTAAAGAGCTAATTTACAAGCAATTTCAAGCAGATCTGGTGCATTTTAATTAGTAACACATTTGCAATGACATAAAACACCGAACATTTGTGTTTAGCATCCCTTTAGCAGCTAATGACTACAACTGCAATTCAAAGTAAATTAACAGTAAAATGGCCGAAACAGAACAGAATGAAACTTAAACTTAATAACACTTGTCAGTGAACCGATATGAACGAATATGTGCAGATATGTCAAATATTGCTTGTCAATGGTCTTTTGTTTTGGAACTCGGAATTCTGCGAGCGCTGTACATTCTACTGCTGTGTTCTCTTTGTCCAAGGTGCCAGCAAAGACCACCGTCCTCAACAGCGGCCATCAGACTCCGCGCAGCTACATGCTCACCTCCGGAGGGAGACCTCTTCGTGCTCGGGTTGCGCCATGGTGGGGTGCAGCACACATTTTCCGCTGTCGATCTCCACGCGGACGTCCAGCTCAAAGTCAATGTTCCGTTCCGTGGCAGAGCTCATCACGCTCCGATTGGTGGGTGTTCCTGGCCATCGCTCGCTGAACAGCTGGCTCACCGCCGCAAAGCCGGACGACTTTTTACGGGACGGCTGTCTGCGGAGTGCAGTCACATGATCAGCTCTGCTTGGGTCACTGCATTGCGTCGTCCAGTTGATAAAACGATCATTCACAGTGAAAAAATATATAGGCCACACTTTAACTAACAATCATATAACTAATCTTGGTCTTCGTACAAGCCCATTAGCCACTTTATTTGTAGACGTACAGTATTTACTTACGTTTACGTATCATTTCATACCTTTTATAAACTGTGGCTAAATCATATAACTAAAGCATAGCCATTTAGTGCTACAATATAGCACTAAAGGGATTGACAAAATGAAATCACAGATGACAGACTGACAGGAAGTAAAACTGATCATTATGAAAAAGCCCAGGGATTGACAGAAGTGGTGCAGGAGAAGTGCACAATGGCCTTATAAAGCGATATGCGTGCAAATTTTTTGTGGTAGCAGAGAAAATGTGTTATTATTTTATGTGCATTTCATACCACAAGTGAAGTATGCAGTAGGTGTAAAAAAGTTGAAATGCAAGGTAATTCTGTGTCATAACAGCGCAAATGTACGTAAATTTAAGATTTAATTTTACTTCCTATGACAAGAAATTGCTGCACATACTCGCATACTGGATATGGGCACCGCCGAATAAATCAAAAACACAGTAGGGGTACCAAGGCGTCGCTCCTAATTATGGCGCTAATTATGGGATGGAGTACTCACAAGGGCCTCCTGTAGAAGCAGGTCTGTTTCTCTCTGTCGAACTCCTCGTCCTTGTCGGACTCGGTGGAGGAGGAAGAGGGGCTGTCGTCATGCCTGTTATCCTCGGGCTGGAATGGAAGGCTGGGTGAGAAGACGGCGGGGGTGCTGGCGGCGGCGAACACGGAATGCGTGCCGTCGCTAATGGGCGAAAAATGAGCATGGGGGGGCTCGTCGATGGCGACTGACAACAGGTCCGTTTCGGACTCCTCTGGAAACTTAGGGGTGGCGTGAAAAAGATGCGAAAGGCAGAGTTATGAAGCGGTCGATGGTCAGTGAGTCTCTCTCAAGCAGATATCAGCCATCTGTGGGATGCCAGCTCCACATCATCTCAATGAGTGCTTCTCTTAAAGCTGTGTCCACAGCTGCTTGCCAATTCAAGCATAACATGCAGCGCGCCATTAAAGATGACCACGTATAGTACAGTGTCCGTTGATGTTCGCAACCACGGCGAAGCATGGAACTCTTACTCTGCATTTGGGAGAAACTCACCCACACATATACAAACAAACAAAATATGCACCAGCCAGGCAACGTTTGGATGATATCTGCTATGAGAAGCTGAATAATGAACACATGGACAAATACGTAGATTAATTAATCATTCTTTCCCTTTCCCGAGCGGCTGAGCCCACCAGCGCGTAGCAGTCATTGGCACATGGCACCCACCAACATTTATTTGAAGCCATTGAGAAAAAGGATTTATATAAAGTAAAGAAAAAGTACATTCCCAATCAAACGTTTTTGCACAACACAGGTTTTTACCACTTTTCCACTTATTTAATAAACTGCAGAGTGTTTTATTATTGTTTAGGCATTGAAAAGTTGAGTGACCAACTACAAATGCAAATCTAAGCCAAATAAAACCAGCCTAATAATGGAAACATGGAAAGAGTCCGACACCCTAATAAATGGCTGTGTGGTGATGGCACAGTCAGATTCTAGGCTGTCCTTTAACTTTAAACGCACTAGTTAACTGTTTCAGCCCCTGAAACAGAGCAGAATTTAATGTTCCTTGTAGAAAGAAATGCCTCAGATTTTCTCTGTTGTTACTTTGACATTTTCTTGCTAATAAAGGTACTCAAATGGTGAACATATATATTTATTTGTTAACAAAGAATACTGAGTTTAGATTTTTAACACACCTGATTCACCTCCTTGTGCTAATTACCACACAGCTCTTGAGCTGAATCATTTGTGGTGGAAAAGGGAAAGAACTAAGCTACACAGGGCTCCGGCCCCCCAGGACTGGGGTTTGACACCCCTGGTATAAACTTTCATAAAAATATCTATTGTCAAGCTCAGGTTTGGTCAACTACCTTCCAGACGACCCAAGAGGGTAATTAGCCTCCACTTTTCGTCAACTGTAAAGTTAATTATTGAGTGTGGGCTGTTTTACTCGATTTCAACGTACTACGGGATATATGGCCAAGAGCCAGGTGTGTAGACTTTCTGTGTGCACTGTATATATGACACAGTGAGTTAAATGAACTCTCATTTAATACACATAAATGTAAACCAGAGAACGCACAGTTTAGATACATAAAAAATTGACATCTCAGCTGGATTTGTAGATCTCTTAAAGACAAGCGAAGCACACAGTCTTTGCTTCTCAGGCTCCCCAGAAGAGTCATGCAAAATCAAAATATCAAGGCAGTTTGTGATGGCATACTGGACACATGCAGTTGTGCAAATTGTTGGGAATTATCTGGATTTGTGCATAGCTCCTGAAATGGTAATTGATCTTTGTCTGTGTTATCATAGTACAAAAGAAGTCTTACTTAACAAACGCATGTTTTACACTGCCATATCTTTACTGAACAAATAGTTTAAACAATCAAGATAACTGATGGACAACGTATGTGAACCCATATATTTAGTAGCTAGAGCAACCTCTCTTACTGAAAATAACCTCAATCAAATGCTTTCTGTAGCTGCTGAGCAGACCTGTGGAGGTCATTTCCGTAACTGAAGCATATTTGAATGGAACTGAATTCTGTTGTGAAGAGCAAGTAACCAAAATTCTGTGTGTGTGTGTTTTAATATGGCGAGGCAGGCAAAACTTATGCCTGAATTAAATAGAACACCTGACTCCAATTACCCTATTTTAAATAGATATAACCTAGGAGATTCACATAAGTTTTCCATCAACCATCTTGGTTGTTTGAACTATTTAATAAACATGTGTGAACGTAAAATGCTGCATGTTGTTTGATGTCTTTATTGCTGACAAAGATCAGATCAAGAACCAATTCCAGTGGATCGATGGGTATAGTAACGCTGGAAACATCCCCAACATTTGGCTACAAAAGCCATTAAATTTTTCAATAGTGTCTCAGCATCTACCAAATGATAGAATTACATTCTGATTATATGAACACAAGCATGTAAACGCAGCAAGTGTGATACAATGCATTGCCTTCACATTCTTCTACTTTGATTTTGCATTTCGAAAGCCGGGATGAAGCGGAAGAAGCGGATGAAGCGGATTCCACCTTGGCTCACCATGTTAGTCGGCTCGCTTGGTTACTAAAGGTTAATTTTCACTTATGTGCCATTTTCAAAAATACCTTGAAAATCAGCTCTTCTGGGCTGACAGGCTGGTTTGGTGCATCCAAAACTAGATTATCAAGCTTTGGGCAAAATAAAATAAAATTGCTACAATTAGGCTAAAACATGCAAATAAATAGCTCAGCCGAGGGAGGCGTGATCAGGCAGACTGGAATGGTGGAAGAGGCGCTTAATTTAAATTGAAATATATTTTAAAACTGCTGAAAAAAAACCAAATAAATCTGGGTCACCACAGTAATCCAAGGCCAAGTTACTTGATCGTGTCACTCTTGATGATCATGCACAAACTGCAGCATTTTTTAGTGCAGTATCAGATGTGGTACGGTTATCTGGTATCAGTAGATGCGATATTTTTCTACATGGGCAGTGTATTACGTGACAGGAACCGTGCATGTCAAGCTTGAGAATAAACTACATTTATTCATCAGACACAAAATCTAAGGCATGTTGCCAAGTTCCTCCTGCTTTCAGCAGGTCTGATATGCCTACTGCTGGTGTAACTTCTAAGCATTTGCTGCAGGCTTTCATCTACAATCTTACAGATCAAACATACAGAAACCCCATGTTAGATATAATCATACAATTACATTCTTAACATGTCTCAAGTTCTGCTCTTATGAAGCCAAATCCAGAACCGTGTTCTGAAAGCAAACGCTGCACGGCTATTCAAAACATTTTTACCGAAACCATTAACATGATGCATCGCCAGTATGTTCTTTGTTTTTCCAGTCTAAGAAGGTCTATGACATGTTTCAGTCCGTGTTTAAACAGCAACTTAGAAATGAAACTGCTATTGTCTAGGTGCCTTTCTCTTCTTCTCTCACCTGAGAATTTTCTACAACACCCACAAATACCCTGGAATGGTTTGTTGATCTCATTGTTAATTTCTTGCTTCTGGTCTTAACCGTCAACGAGTTGCCAGTTAGTTAAAGTAAAGGATTACAGTGTTTGTTTTATCACTATGGATACCGGGAGTGAACAAAGGAGACCATGTGATCAAAGCCACACAACTTCGGACAGACAAATATTTCAAGACTCTCAGCTGGCGTATGGTACCGTGTCCTGGATGTTGAAGGTGACCCGTGGACCTGGGGAGGAGGCATCCACCCGGATGTCTGGCAGGTCATCCACATCTCCTATTCGAGAGCTGAAGAACCAAAGAAGAGTAGATTTAATGCCCCTGCTTCGTAATGAACACTCATAGTTGATGACCATATCCCAGATTACCTTGCCCTCTCCATCTTCTTCAAGGGGGGTCTCCCAGTGGTGGAAATGCTCTTTGATCGGTTACTTGGCTTGTACCCCAGACCCCATTTGTCCTTCAAAGATGCAGCCTGTGAAATATCACATTGGTGAGACGGATCTCTGCACAGTTTATCTCATAATGGTCTTTTATTCTGTGCTTTTACAAGGTAAAACCAGCTTATACAGAGAGCCGTGCACAAGTTATGGACAAGTCCCCTTAGTTAGGAGAAGAATTCTCTAGCATCACACTAGATGACAAGCACTAACATAGAGGAATCAATTTGTGTTTCTTACATTTACCAAATATTTGTTTTATACTTTTGAACCAAAAACCCAAAACCAAGACAATGTATTTTCAATTAGCAATTTGCAGAAAAGGACTGGATTTTCCGCTGAAATACACAGGGCTACACCGCATATCCTCCTGGGTCTTCAGTGGCAAGTTCACCTTTAGCAGTGAGCTGGAAACACCCGCTGTGATGTCTGATCCCCTCAATGCCCACCGTCTCTCACCCTCATGCTGGATCTTCTCAGCTTCTTCCTCACATCCCTCCTGATGTCGTTCACCGCCTCAGACTCCAGCTGCTGATAACGCTGGATTTCCTGGTTAATGGTGCCCTCGCTTGCCCCCAGCTTCCTGAACGGGGGGGGAAGGAAACAGCAAACATGCTCGCTATTCCTATCAGGACAAAAACACTTCTCACAGAGACTAAACTCAAGGCGACTGTGGTCTGCACGCTTACTTGAGGTCGTCGATGACCTTGGCCTGCTCATTGAGCTCCCTGATGTCCACGAGCCTCTTAGTCATCTTGCGTCCTCGTGCGTCACCCATCTGGTTCCCGAGAACAGCCTGCCGCCTGTAATCGACGGGTTCCTGCATGGACAGTAATAGCGACTGTGTACTTAGCAGTCAGACCACAATGTTCCTGCAGCGTGGTGTTTCCAGAATGGCGTTACATGTCTGTTAGCGTGCTCAGGTTTTATTACATAAACCACCCAATCACATCAACAACATCATTACTCCGGAAGCAGATCAGAGATCAGAAAAGATTATCCCTGATTTCTGAAGGATCCTGCTTCTAAACTACTGCACATGGGGAATTATTCATTTTTCTCTATCATTATATACTGTAAATTTGTGTTTTGGGGGGGGCACAATAACCCCATGTAATTCCTAACAAGACCCCCCCCATCCCAGATGTCCTCCACATCGTTTAGTACTGACTTTGTTCATTTGTCCGGAACAGCTGACCGATCTGGTACCACATACCCCCCCTCCCAGTATATGCCTAGAGGTTTTTTCCTTCCCCCAGTATTGTCTTCTGGCTGTTTGACATTAGCAACGTTTGAAATTCATCACATGATTTACATCTGTTTATAACCTACCATTATTCATAATGTTTAGGCTAATTCTGATCAAATCTGCTTTTGGTTACCAGATTCATAACCGTACTTGGGACACAGACTCAAAACCACAGCCTGCCGTTAACTGTAGGGTTTTCAGAGGTGGGGGTTTTAACTCATACATAGGCGCCAATGATATGGTTCGAATCAGTGAGTGACAGGAAAGTGGCACGCCGGCGGCCAATCAGCTCTCAGTTCTGGCCAGTGACCCTGTGGCCCGGCCCCTGTACAAGTCCATGCCGGATTACTGACTGTGTGAACAGGGGGGAACATGCCATCCGCCTCGTCCTCATCCGACAGGTCGGCCATGTTGACAGAGCTGAGATCGGCAATGTCGTCCACTTCCTCCTCGCCGGTCAGCGAGGTGAGCGTGTTCCCCAGGGCGTTGAGGCGTTTGCCGATGTTGGGGTCCATGTGGACGTCAATGCCGCACATCTTCCACAGGACGTTCAGCGTCCAGGTGCCGGCGCTGCTGCTCTCTGCAGGCCGGCAGGCAGAATGGCATCGTGCAAGAAAGCAGACACGCGCACACGCGCTCACCACAGACACGTCTAGTGTTCCTGTCTTTACGGGGACTTTCCACTGACTAAGCGTTTTAAAAAAAAGACACTCCACAAGGTCTATTTTTAAAGGTTTACTATAATTTACAGACACACCTACACATGCATTCTCAGCACACAAATTAGCCTCCCACATAACCTACTCGTGGGAAAACAAGATTATGCACCCCCAATCCCCCTACGCAAACAGCGCACTGCTCGGCACACCTGCTGATGCCTGGCCCGTAGTTCTGGAGCATACTTCATACGTGCCATCTGGAACCACACCTAGGTAACACAAAAATCACGAATACCACCTGCATCTTTAACAGGAACGGGAAGGAGGCACAGTCCAGAGCTAATGTAATCTGATAACTTCTATGATCTGATAAATTATAGCTTCACGTCTGTAGTCTGATAAATCACAGATTCATGGCTGTAATCTGATAAATTATAGTTTCGTTGCTGTAATATGATAAATTATAGCTTCTCTGCTGTAATCTGATAATTCACAGATTCACGTCTGTAATCTGATGAACCACAGATTCATGGCAGTAATTTGATAAATTTTAGTTTTGCTGCTGTAATTTGATAAATTATAGCTTCTCTGATGTAATCTGATAATTTACACATTCACTTCTGTAATCTGATAAATCAGATTCATGGCTGTAATCTGATAAATAATAGTTTCGCTGCTGTAATCTGATGTACAGTACAGTCAAACTGTAATGGCTTTGAATTTACTGAAATACGGACACACCAGTGACGTTGGTTTGTCGTGATAATAGACATCGGAGAATTCGTCCGCAGATGAAGAGAATAGCTGCGGTTTAAGAGCAGCACCTTGACAACTTACACGCATTCATTACAAGGTCTCCCCTGACTTCGGGCTTCCAGTCGTCCCAGGACGTCTCGAAGCCCTCTGCGAAGCGGATGCAGAAGTTCTTGAAGTGGCCCTTGCTGACCAGCGATTCTGAGGAGCAGGCGGTGATGAGCGTGCTCTCGATGGTCAGCACCAAGGCTGAACCAGTGTCGAAGTCCACGCTGTGATTGGCCTGCGGAGGTGGGCAGTGCACACAAAACAGCAGCCAGCCGATGGCGTCAGACTCAATTTTACTAATAATAAATGCTTGTGAAAGCACACAAATATTATTTTATTATTAAAATAATTAATTATCATGAGTTAGTAGTTAAAAGTTACCTTTAGCTTTGGCTAAATCTTTGATGGTTTATCAGTTTATCGTTAAACCTTGGAGTTACAGTAGCGGATTAGTGGTTATCGAGTGGTTAATGAAATGAACCATTTATTGTACTTGTTATTTTAGTCTTTTTGAATTGAAATAAAATCCAGAAGAATATTTCACTATACTGAAAATATTGATCATGAATGCTGAGGTAATGCTCAGCAATATTGATGTATTGAATGGAACTGAATCGTATCACAGATATCCGCAGGTACCAAATTGCTGCATTGCAAAATCGAAACCCAACCGTATTGTGGCAAATCTTAGGATTTACACCCCTAATCCAGGTACTCAGATTTGCTAGCATGGTCCAAATATGTGCAGTTAGGTCTAAATCAGTCAGAGTTTCTGACTGTGTATGTGTGTTAATGTGCTCTGGGATCCTGTGCAGGCTGTACCCGGCATTGTACTCTATGCTGCCTAGGATAGACTCCGGGCCCCGCTGTGTCCTTGACAAGCAGGTGGAAGATTAATGGATGGAGGATCATTTAATGTGGTTGAAACCATGTCATTACTGATCCATAGCTGTATATCTAATAAGGTTTCTACTCTGCTCTAACCAGCAAACAGACCATTCTTTTCAAGAGATGTAATTATTGGGTCTGCTGGATATACTGTGCATTCTACAACCAACCATACGGCATACTGCTGCAGTTGTTGTCTGTAAAAGCTTAAAACTGCGATTTTCAATTGCAGATCACGCATGTAGCATTGCTTCAGACTGGGGTTAGCATCCAGGCATAGGTAGTCACCTGAGAGGTGCTGGTGATAGGCAGGCATATTCCCAGGTCGTTGACAGTGAGCTGCAGGAAGAGGGTGCTGAAGGCCTGGGCGGAGGTCTGCTGGATGCCAGGCAGCTTGTCCACCACCTCCCTGGTGGCCACATGGATGTCCTTGTTCAGCGCCAGTCGCTGCTCGTTCCAGTTGTCGTATGCAGCCTTATAGTTTAGCCAGAAGAGCACGGCTACGACGAGAAGAAAGGAATACGGCTCTATCTTAGCGCAAGTGCTTCAAAGCAGCGTTTGTCAACCCAGTCCTTAGGGACCCCCAGAACGTCTAGGTGTCTCCTCCCTGCCAGCTCCCTCTCAGACAGTCCACATTTCAAAGAAGTGAAATGTTTGTGGTCCCCAAGGACCAGGTTGAGAAACACTGCTTTAAAGCTCTGTAGCCACAGTTGGGATGCTTAAAGATCAAAGGCCTATGGATTAAAGTGGGTGGGTCAGGGAAAAGCAACAAGGAGTGAATACAGCT
>JAODKF010000055.1:5029355-5047062 GCA_026779585.1 Mormyrus proboscirostris | reverse complement strand
TTACCTGTACTGGCTCTCCAACATTCCTGGGATTTTTCGATGTGCTGTGAAAGAAGCATTCAGAAGATGCAAGGTTACCCTCCTCAGCCCAACATCACGGTTACCATGTGACTGCCAGCTCCCCTAATCAGAAGCAGATCTCTCATTAGTCACGCCTTAAGGCTCAGCGGGACACGCGCTCAGGTGCCAGGAAGATCAGTCTGCCTCTCTCTGTCATTCTTCTTCCTCCGATGAAGCACTCTCGTTGTCTTTATACTGCCTGTTGAGAGCCTCTTTCTGGGTCCTTGAAGCGAGTGGCTGAAACTCTGATTCCCCCATCTGAATCATCTCCGGTGTCAGACCTAGCTCTCGGTGCCGATGTACTCCACGCTCCACACTCACCGCTCCCTGACACCAGTTCGTCAGTGATTTAAAAAGCCCGCCACTTGGGGCAGTCGTCTCTCGCTAACACGGCTGGGGTGAGTTCCACCAGGCGTGTCATGCAAACACCGCAGCCTGTAAACAACTGGATGATTCCCAGGATTAACGCCGGCAGTGGTGACTGCCAACTCCAGGCAATTTTTTTCAGACAGCAAACAGCTGTATCGCATTAATTACATGCAGTTTTCCAAATGCATTACCATTAAAACACTACATTCAATGTCAGCGCATCAACGCAGCTGAAACAGAATGGATAGAGGGCCACTTTTAATAACTAACAATCAGCACTGACAAACATGTCTCTGTCCAGCCAGGAGGCTCTATGGTTCTGAGGACAGCGTCTGTTTCGGCGCCTTATCTGTGATGCTGATTTCACCAGAGATTTTGCTAGTGTCACAGGGTCCCGATCGCAGGTGAACTTGTACTGGATGTGGCCCCCCACATCACTGGCCAGTATTGACCAGCGAGGCGTGACCAGTGACTTCCAGTTGGAACCTTCCCTGACACCAGTATAGGTGACGGCTTGCCTGTCTTCCCTGACCTAAAGACACCACATCAGCAGGGACATTATTTATAGCCCTGGCTGTCATGATGCTTAATGTAGTCTGTCTGGTCCCTCTCCTTCACATCCCTTCCTCCTTTTCTGGCTTCCGTACCTCCCGCCCCTTTCTGCCCTCCATTAGCCCGTGTTTCCCAGGCTCCTGAGGTCATTCCTCTACTCTGGTCCTGTTGTCCAGGCCCTGCATCCACCCTGGAGTGAATGAAGTGGTGCTGGTAGCTTCTGGGAAGCGGCTGGAGCGGCACTGGTGGCTTCGAGGAAGGGGCTGGAGCAGTGGCGACACAGGTGGCCCAACTGGCCTGGGGGAACCTGCTGGAGTGGCTCTGGTGGCTGGAGCTGTGGCTGGAGTGGCAGCGGCAGCCTTGGGGAAGCAGAGGCAGCAGCAGCAGCAGTGCTGGCGGCGGCCATTAATGTTTCACAGCACATCTGTGTCTCCCTGATTTCTGTTTCTTCCAAGGCTACGGTGAAAGAGAAAAGGGAGGGGGGCGTGGGGGGGGGCATTCAGACAAGCAATATGTCCTCATCTCTTGTGTTTTGCTGCTCCAGTGCTCATCAGACTCAATCACTTGTGCAATGTGTTTTTATGAATTAATAAAAGGCACTTTGGAGGCCTGGCGGGGGAGGGGGGAGGCCTGGCGGGGGAGGGGGGAATGCAATCTCGAGAAGTTTAATGAGCACCACGGGGACTCTGCTGCCATGGCAGCGCTGGGGCTCAGCGCAGGCTGCGCTACATCACTGTCACCGGCGAGCGGGCGGCGGCCAGGCTGCTGGAGATGGCTATCATTACCCAGATAAATACCTCTGCCTCCTGAGTCAGTGCGTGGCCCCGCCCCCCGCGCCCTCTCCCTTTATATCTATCGCCTCTCCCTGTGTACTCCTAACTCTCCTGCTGATGGCGTCAGGGAGCCACAGCCAGCTCCGAACTCTAAGACCCCCCCCCAGCTTTATTGCTCCATCAATAAAGCTAATCCACCCCCTCCCCCCGCCCCCACATGCTCTGCTCCACGTCACACAGCTTTTTAAAATTCTGAAATCAACACATGCATGAGAAAATGTACATTAAAAAAAGGAAATTCCAAGTCTATCTTCTCAAAATCAGAGCCTCTTATCATAATTAGTACATAATTAAGCCATTAATGAGAATCCCCAGAATTCCTAATCGCTTGCTAAGCTACAGTATTATTTATTACTGATTTTCATAATTTCAGCCTGACATGTTAGTGGAAAAGTGAGTCAGGCTTGTAATGTACCATGTCGTATGAAGATATATTACAATAGGTGAGGGCAGAGAGCAATGGGCTGGCCCCTGCCCTGGACTGTGCCCCGCCTCGTACCTGTAGCTTCTGGGATAGACTGTGAGCCCTGCAACCCGGAATATGATAAGCGGTTACAGAAGATGGATGAATGGATGGATGGATGGATGGGTGCAGAGAGCCTCCACCTCACATTTGGCCTGTGAACTTCAAAAAATGCAATAAATTCTGGAGCTAATAAGCTGTCAGAATATCTGTAGCAGTATATGAGCAGGATATAAATGATTTACAGAAGGGCTTCTGAACAAAAACAAAGCATGTCATGTGACAGTGTGACCGCATAAGGTGTCATGTGACATGGTGACCACAGACATGAGTAGCTTAGCAGCACTTGCTGCATATCAGTAATGTACAGTTTACATGTTTACCAGGAATTAGCGTCTTTTTCTGAGAAGTCCGTCAACTTGAGCTCAGCTGTGAAATGACAGAACACAGGCCTGTAATTTAACACATGTGGAACCTTTCATCCACGCCAACACTGACGTGACCCTCCTCCCCCCCCCCTCCTCCCCCATAACTGAAAGCTAATCCAGCAGCATCACTAACGACAGGACAACCACAACATCTAGTTCAACTCCGCAAAAGCAGCTGAGAGCTGCCCCCATCCGGGGGGGCGGGGGGATGTGGCATGACTGAACACACCTCAAAGACGACAGACAGCCAGCCAATCAAAGGGCGCTGGAACCCGAACATTGGGTGATAAGGTCAAGCTCCACCACCACAAAACAAACAAGAGATAATCATAAGTAAAATGGCGTCTCTAGAATAGAATAGAATAGAATAGAATAGTGATACTTTAGTAAAGCCCCATGGGGAAATCCTCCTCTTTGCCTCCATCTTGCTCTCCATGAAACACACTGACACATGTACAGGAGAGCGCCAGCCTGGGGGGTCACAGCACAGGGTCAGCATGCTGCACCCCTGGAGCTGGGGGTTAAGGGCCTTGCTTGTGGTTCCACGCACATGTGATTATTCCCCCGAGGCCGGGACTCGACCCAGCACCCTTCCGATCAGAGGCACATGGATTCGGGAGGCTGGTGGCACAGCACCCAGGATGACAGGACCTCACACTCACACGCTGGGCAAACAGGACAAACCCAGACAGACGTCCGCTCTCCCCCTACAATGGATGGCTTTTTTTGTCATTTTGTCCACTCATCCCCCCCCGACTCATGCGAGGCTTTGCAGCAGCAGTGTTTATTAAACCGTCCTAACAGAGAAATGACTTAAAATTAAATGATATTCAGGTCTCTAAAGGAAATGCTTTTTTTTTTTTTTTTTTGATGGAAGCCAAGTGAAGCAGTATCCAGGGACGAGCATCTTAGCCACATGTGACTTAGCACTGCCTGCCTTACTGGTGCAACACCGTCTGACATCTCTCATTGAATGAAAAGCAAAGGTCTGCACTGGTTACCTTCTGCAGAATAACAGGCTCATTTTAAGCAGCTTATCCACCCCCTGCCCCTTGTCGTTTTATCCGGTCTGGAGGCCACGTGCCGCTCTCTAAAACCTGAACGGCGGATATTCCATTGCAATGCGACCGACGTCCTGAGATTTCATAAAACAAAGGCCATAAACCGGCAGCAGGCTCCACCTCCATCCTCTGATGTAATGAGTTCCCAGCTCAGGTCAGGAATCACCTCCGCTACTGCGCTCCAGAGGTGGAGGAGCAGGAGCCGGACAGGCCGGGAGCACGTGTGCCGCGAGGATTCTCCATGGAGGACCGACAGCAGAGGGAGCTCAGGTAACCCCCTGACATTACGCTATAACTGAGCCTGACCTCCAGAGCGGCGCAAGCGAGCAGAAAACCCTGGGCAGCATGATGCTGGTGCAGCAAATGGGGGCGAGACGGGAAAGTGGGGAGCTCGCCCCAAAAACCGGGGGGACAGGAGGTCTAGCCCAACCCAGACAGGTGGAAGCCAGATCAAATACGGGGTGGAGACTTGAGGCTCAGACAGCTCACACACCGGGAATTGAGTACAGATATACAGAGAGACTCACAGAAAAGACAAACACAAACACATAGACACGCAGCGCGACAAACAGCCAGGGCTACAAAAACTTTCACTTCCCTCCTCAAGTTTCATTTCACAAATATGACTGATCTGTGCGGCGCTCAGATGCACGGCAGACATCCTGGAAACTGCCTGGAAGGATGGTAACCCGCTTTCAGTGGCAGGAATTCACCTCGATCGCTACGCGCCATAAGGACCTGTGGGACAGCGATAGCGACGCAGCTGCTCACGTACGTAGAAGACGGGCTCTAGGAAACGGGTTCACGCATAAAAAAAAAATTCCCCTGAATGAGACGGATGCTTCACACACAGATAAATGTCAATTTGCAAAGAGTTAACAGATTAAAAAAAAAAAAACACACACACACACACACACACACACACACACACACACACACACACACAAAAAAATCAATAGCTCGAGTTCAGCGCTCACGTCAAGTTATCTGACTTGATGGAACATTTTCTGTTTGTAAGCAAAGTTCATTTGAAATAATTAACCTGTGCTGATCAGATAGGAGCACGCCGCCCACCTGAAAAAAATCAATACATCAAAACCAGCCGAAACACTTTTCCTGAGCTGAGCCCATTCTTTTGGTCTGTGTTCACCCCATTTTCTTTACTAATGTAGCGAAATGAAATAACACACACAGACGGCATCGCATCGAGGGTCCGATACACTGTGGTGAGTCTGAACGGGACGTGGATGTTTGCTTAACATGCACCCGGGCAAACAAGAGGGCGAAAATGCCACGTGAGAAGCGAGTGGCGTGTCCCTGGTGACCTGGCGGGGGGACGGCCCACTGGCACCGGCCCACTGGCATCGCCACGCTGCATGCACCTCCACAGATGCAGCTTTTAGGAGAAACAAGGAAGCTGCATTCCCGGCACGCTTTTGCAACACGTTACGTGAACAGATGCACTTAATGATGCAACACTACAAACTCAATGGATTTCGCAAAATCGGCCTCGAGTGACCCTACGGCCAGCCTTCCGGCGCATACGTCTGGGAGGGGGGGGGGGGGGGTTCTGTGCCCTACTATCACAGAGCGGTTCTACCCATCAGAACAGAACATACGAAAAAGCAATCATGGTTATGACAGGGTAGGTCCGAGTACAGCCCGACCCGGCCTGAGCGCACGCCACCCCCATGAGGACTCAGGCTCACACGGCCGTCACTCTGTCATCGCAATTAAACAGACCCTGTTTGTTCAGGCCAGGAGGACCCAGCACAAAGGCTTATTGTTACCCGCGACAGAAGGCATGGGCTAGGCCCGCTCACTTGCTCAAACAGGGCAGTGGTACCATTCACGTCACTTTCGGGCCTGGGGGTGGAGGGGTGCCCCAAAACTGCAGAGACCTTAAAGGGCCAGAGAAGAAAAGCAGCTGGCCGTAGAGCATAACATTGACCGCATTTGGTGTACCTATCACCACAGGCGCCATGACACACAGAGACACCACAAACAGCGGCCCCAAGCACACACTCCAGCAGTGTGAATATGGGGGGGGACTGGGAGGGACAGTGTTTTGACAGAGGTAAGGGGGTCGCTCCCCTGCTTGCGAGAGGAGCATGCATTTGCAACCCAAATTCGGGTCGGCCGCCTATATTTGATTACCACGCTCTGATGTCACGTAACCAAGACAACTAAGGCATTATGGTCTCCTGGGGACGTCCCGCCTCCTGGTCTATTGCTCCGGGCAAGAAGGGGGGGGTGAGATGCTCACAGGAGATGAAAAACGGGTGCAGCTGGAGTCACCGCCACTACACAAAGGCCGGATGATTATGACGGGCAAGACCCGGGGGCCGCGGAAAGGACCCGGGGCCGGGGGAGCGCACCGTTAGCGGCGGGAAGGGCCAAACACGTGCCGAGGCGCGCATCCTAACGCAGCCCCGCCTGTCGTCCCCCCACCGGGACACAAGAGATGAAAAGATAACATTCACAATGCAGAAACCCGTGCCAGAGGGACTGAGATGCCTGTGACTGTGTGTGTGTGTGTGTGTGTGTGTGTGAGAGAAGCATTTTATACAAAAAAAAAACAAAAAACATGTGGGTTAATTTTGCATCTTGTGGCAGTTACAACAGGTTCCAAAAAACACACGGGTCCAGCAGACTCCCACGGCCTGTCGATCAGCTCCAGACAGGCAGAGACGGCCTGTGTGGGGAGGGGCTGTCCTTCCAGTCTGCACCCCTCCCACCCCATCCCTGACAGAGCCTGGTCTCCTTCGTCAGTTCCTGATAAGTGGGTCTGTGCAAGGCATGCATTATGGGAAAAAGAAACAATAAAAAAAAAAAAATCAATTATGTAAGTGCAAGGCAGATGAGAGCACAATCTGTGGCTGAGAGGCCACTTTAGCCGTGACGGCGGGGGTCCCATCCTCAGTGATATCCACAAGCCGGACATTTGTCCTGCTAAGGGGACAGCAGGTCCCCATCTCACGCCTTCAAGTGGCACACAAACATAGATCAGTCACCAGGTTTCTTTAAATTACATTCCAAGTATTCCACCTTGTGTTTCCCTGGTAACATTCTCTACACCTGCTTATCCAGACATCAGCAAACGGCAGACTCCCAGTCTCCTGGCCTCACAGAGATGCCCTCCATGAACGTCACCAGAGGGGCTGAGGGCGCCAGACGGAGCCACCGAGAGAGGAACGCGGGAGCACTCCATGGTCCGAAACAGACCCCGCCCCCCGATTTAAGGTGATGAGCACGGCCTCCTTGTCTGAGGAACCGCTGATCTCCTCCTGCAGGGCATTCCGCAGGCCGATGCGCGTCCGGAAGTACGCCACCTGGTGGAAGTCCGAGCCGGCTTCCTCGTACACCTGATCAGAATATTAGCAGTGCGTCAAATGCTATCAAGCATGCTACAGACCCATGGACAGAAAATGATAAGCCTGGGAAGTCAGAACATCCACACCTGGAACTACTAAGTAAGAGAAACCTGAAAGCAGTAAGTCAGCATAGATGAGATATTTAGGTATGCTTACCTAGTGCTTGACGATCTGGCCCAGCGCGAGGTTGCGGTCCACTTGGGTATGCTTACCTGGTGCTTGACGATCTGACCCAGTGCGAGGTTGCGGTCCACTTGGGTATGCTTACCTGGTGCTTGACGATCTGACCCAGCGCGAGGTTGAGGTCCACTTGGGTATGCTTACCTGGTGCTTGACGATCTGGCCCAGCGCGAGGTTTAGGTCCACCTGGCACTTCCCGAAGAGCTTGAGGTAGCTGCTACTGCCAGGTTGGGCCTTGCTCTGAATCCGGTTGGAGAGCTCCAATTCGATCAGGCCTGTCTCGAAGCGGACCGCCCGCATAGAAGGAGTGGTGGCTGTCATTTGGATCCCCTGGGATAAGAGGAGAAGTACAGGCCTCCATGCATTGGCATATGGTGTCTGGCTAGACCTACTCTAAACATCAGGTTGAGTGAGTCTAGGAGAACTTGGGAATACATACTTTAAACATCAGGTTGAGTGAGTATAGGAGGATCTTGGGTTTGTCGCCCTCCGTTGAGATGTCATGCTCATTCCATAGGGGAATGGGCTGCTCTCCACCTGCCAGAAAGAATCATACAATGAACCCTCACCAGGTCCCACGATTCTCACGTTCTCATAAATCAGAAAATGCTGCCCACAGTAACCATAGATCGGATCTTGGTATGGAGTTTGCAATAACCTGAGACTTTCTGGATGACTTCATTGACTTCCTTCATGAAGACCTTCTGCAAGAATACCAAATGGTTGAGGAGATCGGTGGTCAGGTTGTGCTCAAATGAGCCGATCTGTAGGATGAACAGGTGAATTACAAATTAGTCCATCAAACAATGAGACCAGAAGGGTTGTGCAAGAAAACTGATCGTATCGGATCTAACGGATCGTAAGTGAAATGGTACAGTGTCTTTACCTCTGCCTCACAACGGAGATAGTTGCCCTGGAGATAATTGCCCTGCTTGGCAGGGCAATCATCGGCAGCCCAGGACTGGTCCAGATGGCTTTCCCGCTCCTCCATGATGTACTCCCCAGACATAGTGACTGGTGGCAGGGTGAGGGTGGCTGAGGAAGGGATGGTGGACATGTCCACTGGGGACACCTTGGACACAAACCTCAGTTTGTGGATTGGCAGCTCGAACGTGAACCGCGTCTGGGCGCCTGGACAAAAAGACACAACTGGGTGTATAAACTAGGTCAGAGGAGCTGGACATCTCACACACATCTGGACTACAAGGACCCATTTAGACCTCAAAACATCATGCTCGATGAAGCAGCCAGGAGATGTCACAGCATATGAACACTGATCTGAGCAGAAACTTTCTCCAAGAAGAGGGTAGGGGATAACTATCTATCACAATCGATTTCAAAGAAAAAAACACAACATCAGGAATTCCCAAACTTGACACGTTAAAATTGCTACTCTTCATGAATTCATGACAAACTCAGAGCTCAAGGGCCCAATGGTGACATCACACTGCTGACCCTGGGATTTTAAATTCAATTCATTCATTCATTCATCAAATTTATTACCAGACCCAAAGGGGGCGAGGGGGGGGCATCCTATATGGGGTGGCAGAGGAGATAAAATTAACAAGATGGTAAAATCCTTATTTACACAGCCCAAATTTGAATGTGGTCAAATTCTTTTTTAATTTGAACCAGCGACCTTCTCATCGCAGGCACAGTGTTCTGCCCCCGCCAGCAGAGAACACGCACCGGTCATGCCATGGCTCTTCATACGGCCCATCTTGTACTCGGCCTTGAGCGAGGGCAGCAGTGCTGCCCCGATGCTGATGCCGTCCAGCAGAGCGCTGAATTTCAGTACTATGGGCTTCTTCTCCAGCCCCTCGGGCAGTTGGGGGAACTCGTTGGCCTCCACCGGCGTCTGATTCATGCTGGACGACGTCCGGTCTGACTGCTGGGGGGTGGACGTGTCCTCCCGGTTGGGCGGCGGCCTTGTGTGGGGGGGTGGGGGGGGTGGGTGGAATAGGGCAGCGATGTCAACGGGCAGAACTCAGTTTAAATAACACATCACAATGTCTGAACCTCAGCAAATGTAATTCGGACTGCCCTATTATGGTTTTGTTATCTGAACTGGGGGGCAGGGGGTATGGAATAGGGCAGCAATGTCAACGTGCAGAACTCGCTTTTAAATAACACATCACAATGTTTACACCTCAGCAAATGTAATTCGGACTGCCCTATTATGATTTTGTTATCTGAACTGTCCTCTATATATATGCACTATCCTCTGTCTATATGCACTGTCCTCTGTCTATATGCACTGTCCTCTGTCTATCGGCACTGTCCTCTGTCTATATGCACTGTCCTCTGTCTATCGGCACTGTCCTCTGTCTATATGCACTGTCCTCTGTCTATCGGCACTGTCCTCTGTCTATATGCACTCAGACTGCCCTACCATGATCTTGTTCTCTGCACTGTCCTCTTTCTATATGCACTCAAATTAGTAATCAAATTAGGGATCCTTTCTGGATGAGACTGCCTACCGCTGCTCTAAAGAATCTCATTGTTGTTTCATTTTGTGGAATGACAAAGTGATTTCAAAAACACACTGGCTGACAATGATATGAGGGTCAGAATAGACCAAGGAGACGGAACAGTGTAAGGGAGGAAATACAGATGGAACAACTCTGGGGAAATGGTTTGGATAAATGGATGGATGGATTGATGGATGGATGGATGGATAGATGGATAGATGGATGGATGGAAAGATGGATGGATGGATGGGGTTCAGGTTCAGGTTACATTATTTGTACCCGTAAGTAAATTTAGTTTCCAGGAGAAGCAAAATAAAACCACACAAGTGTAATGGATGGATGGATGGATGAAAGGATGGTGACCGACTGTGATTATTAAAACTGATAATACATAAATGACAACAGTGCTAATACTTCTTATGAGAGCAGGGATGGAGCTGTGATGGCGGCTGTGGCCGTGAGACTCACGCGGCAGCGGGCTGGCGGATCAGGTCTGAGATCTGCTTGGAGAGCTGGTGGGAGCTGCGGACCATCATGCTGTGCAGCGTGGCGGGATGCTGCGGGATGTTGATGATGATGGCGCCCACTTTGCAGACCGCTGCGTTGTTGGTCTTGATGCCTCGCTGCGCGCTGTACAGCGCCTGCGACTTGGCGATGTTGCACTTCACCACCGTCCTGCAAGGCACAGCGGCCGGTCAGTGCCCAGCCCCCCCGAACTGGGTTGCTTCGGCCCACGGCCTTCTGGGAAATGCGACTACGCAATTACTCAGTATAGGCGGTTACCGCACCAACTCTAATTATGGTCGCTATGGCCGTAGCTAGCAGAGGCGACTCTGGCCAATTGGCAAGCATTACATTAATCCTCCACATTCACCACTGACCACATTAATAGACAATGAAATTAACAATGAGAAAGGAGACGTAGTGGCTGAGGTAATGGCAAATATTAAGCTCTGAAACAAGTCGGTAAAAGTGTCTCTACTGCAGGACCCTTGAGGAAAGTACACACTCTGAATTGCCCAGATCGTGTATCTAGATAAAAAGTTTCTTTGGCTAAATGTAACAAATAAATGATGAAGCCTAAAAGTACATGTGCAGCTGAAGTCCATGATTCATAAGGCACAACGTGTTTGTCACTTTATTAAGCTGTTCATACTTATTCTTCTTGTGGTTATTGTGGTTTCTGATGCTCTACAGGACACTTACAAAAGCATTCAGACCTTCGTTTTCCTCTTTCTGTGACATTACAAAGTGAGACATGCAAAAGAAACAGCGCATTCTAGCAAAAAATCCGGGGGAGGTCTGAACACTGTTGCAAGGTCCAAATGTTAAGGACAAAATGTAGCCCTGTAAGGTGGACCTTGCCGATGAAGGACCCTCTAACCACTGTGACGAGACGAGACCATAAACATTTAAATAAAAAGAACAGCTTCTTTGGACTAGTTTGAGCTGTGTGAGTAAGGAAACATTCAGCGGGTACAACGGGCTCTCTTCAGATACACAGGGACTGAACGGGGGCAGACACAGAACAGAGAGGCAACAAGACGCCTGACAGACGCTAAAGGCCTGACTGCTGATTGATCCCTGTAGCTGGGGATACAAGTCTGTCAGCAAGGAGCAAGTGCCACGATGTCAAGCAGGTACATGATGCAAGGTTGCTGGTACAGGTCACCAACTTGTCATTAATATTAAGATACTAAGTCACTATTTCTAAGTAAATAGTGTTGCACTATAAGGTATACAAGTCACTATTTATGTAAATGTCTGAGCAACTAAACAGTGACAGGAACAAGATGGCAACCTATCAGTCACTGTATCAACTAGGTACAGTATGAAAGTCTACTTGTGATTCTTTGCTGGTGTCCCATCCATAGGGGGCGCTATCTGTCCTTCCGCAGGGACCCCCGTCTCCCAAACCACACTGGATTGAGTTCTGAAGGTCACCCGTTTTGGGTAAGCATTGTGTTAGGTGCACACCCGCGCCTCTGAGCACGTTATGGGCAGACACACATACACACACACACACACACACACACACACACACACACACACACAGGTACACATGCATGCACGCACGCACACGTCAGCACAGAATGGAAGTTACACATCCAGGCTAGCCCCACTCAGGGGAGTTAGAGTGCAAGCCACTGAATGCAGGATTGTCCACATACAGAAATTCTTGTTTTTCTGTGCTGGTAGGAGATGTAGGGAAATCCTCCAGTCTACGAAAGTATATAAAAAGAAATATAGAAAGAAGAGCAAATATCTGATGAGTATTCATGCAGAGGTACTTAGCAGACAGCATAGTCCAAAATATACAGCTTTTTCAGCTTGATATTTTTCTTGAAAAATCAACAAAATTGTACCAATATAGATATTGATGCTATTTAGTACCTTCTGATATGCACAAAAACTACATTTTTTTCAAATTTACCTCTAAAATCAAGCATATCATTTATAATAAAGTAATGACTGATTTTCATCAAGTTACTCGGACTTTACTAAAATGCAATAACTGTTTAATATATCAAAGCTGTGTAAAATATCAAAGTCCATTTAAACACAGAAACCTATAACTCCTATTCATTTTGGGATATGCTGCATTCAACCAGATTGAAACATGTAAAAATAAATGAATAAATAAATAACAGCTGTATTCACTGTTTCTCCATTGCAGGTGGCTTTAAAATTAAACTGTAATTAACTTTAAAAGTCCAATAATTAACAAGCTTTAATTTATGAGAGTAACTCATAAATCACTGTGAGATGGTCAATGACATACAAGCATCGGGTTCTTTAAATGCATGCAGAATCCAGAAAGGAATTCCGTGAGGAGGTTAGGGAACGGGGACTGGAAGTTTCAGAGATGAACGGAATTAGCATGGAGTCCGTTTCTGCGACAGGTGAGCACTCACTGTATGTTCGGGGTTATACCCTCCAGCAGAACGATGTTCACCCCGCCGATGTGTGCAGACGCGCATGTCTCCGTCATCTTCTGATGCAAGATATCTGAGGGAGGGGAAAGAATGAGGGCTGGTCTAATGCCTGTCAGATGACCTGGACAACAGCCGGACGCCCTTCCACTCCCCAAGAAGAAACCAGGTCCAATTCAATGTATCTTTATAAACAGCCGTGGAAAAAATTGAGAGACCACAGCAGAATTTTTTGTTTCACTCATTTCTCAATTTATGGGTGTGTTCCTGTGAATAATATATATTTTTCTACAAACTGCAGTCTGGTTATTCCCTGTTTCTCATTAATGAAGGGCTTCTTCCTTGCTTTATGGGTCTTCAGTCCTGCTTCTAGGAGCCTGATATGAACTGTCCTAGTGCACTTCACACCACTTAATGTTTCCTATTCTTCTGAAGGTCACTTGATGTCATCCTCTGATTCATGAGAAACTGTCCAATAAGTTAACGGTCATCTCTGGCATTAGAAAGTCGCTTCTGTCCTCTACCTGGCTGGTTTCTGGTCAGTGTCCCTGCTTCACCTTGTTCTTGTGTACTGATGACTTAAAAATTTTGAACCTGGAAACATTCTGCTGCTCAGCGTAGCTTCTGCCAGCAGAAACAGGATTAAACCAGGATCTAAAAATGCAAATTTGTTTAAAAATATAGTGTTGTTTTTTAATGTTTTCCACGGCTGCAGTGCCTTTCACAACAGAGTCATCCCAAGGGAAGACATAGTCACAACCAAGGAAAAGAAATAAAGAAGGAAAGAAAAAAAGAAAGAAAGAAAGAAAGAAAGAAAGAACTGACCCCTAACCCTCACCGTAACCCTATTGAGGGAGTGCATGCTAACATTATAGACAAAGAAGCAGTTTATAAATTACCGACATAATTCATAAACATAAAATTACCGACGGACTAAAGTTTCTATGTTTAAAGGGGCAGTTCACCGCAATACTAATAAGAATGTTTTCGAGGGGCTAGGTTACCCTGCTGGGAGTTGCCTAGTTTTGGAGATATTAGCCATTTTCTATTTATCTAATTCCACACACCAATCGTATCACTGTGCAGAAGATACAAACAGCCTGGTGATATCATCTCTGCAGTGATATAGTTGGTGTGTGGAGTTGGGTAGAGGAACATAGTTCCCGAATTAAACTGCTCACTGCAAAGTCTGTAGATTATATTGAGTAACTGGGTCATGAATTCTGGTGAGAAAGTACTGTTGAATTTTTAAAATGCATTTTTTTGGCGCTTTAAAAACCAGAGAAAGAATGCCATTCAGTCCCACTATATTCAAGAGAAGACTGACGTTACTGATGTCCATGCAATGTCTTGATTTAATGTTCTATCAGTTAGATTGTAGCCCATGGGATTAGCACCAAAAACCAAAATGAAAAGAGCAAAAGTTATTAACACTTTATACCTGTGAACCATATACCTGTAGGTATACACTCATAGTAAAGTTATTATGGTTGTGAATAATGCAAGGGAAAGCCTGGGAAGGTCCTCCTCACAGTGGACCAAAAGGACAAGTGGGCTGATCTGAGCTGCGTTTCCAGTGAGGTCCCACAGGGGGCGCTGACCTTTCATTTTCTCCTTCAGTGTGAAGCTGCCATGGATCTTCTTGAGCTCGGCCTCCATGGTCAGGCCGCCAATATCAGCCTCCAGGTGGGTGCGGTTGACCATGCCCACGCCGAACACGATGAGGGTCACGTGCTGCGGCTCGGTGTTGCCAACACTGCGCCGTCGGCCGGGCCGGCCCGGGCTGGATGGCTCCTGCTCGTTCTCGAAGACCACACGGCAGTTGCCGTCTGATGGACTACGCCCAACATCTAGACACAAGATATGTACAAATAGATTGGGCCAGGCAAAGAACTATCAATAAATCCATCTGCACAACGAGGATTACCAGAAAAGGCACTGTGGTACATCTACCTAAAGTATTACTCGCTTCAAAAATCAGTATAGGTATCTCTTATCCTGTCACAGAGAACTGCCAAATGCTATTTCTGTAAGGCTACTAGTGGTTATGAAGGTCCTTTCTGATGTTACTGAGGTCCATGAACTGTTATGAAGGTCCTTCTTTCCTACTTACCCGAATTTGCAAAGGGGATATCTGGGGTTAGACATAAGCTACTGGTCACTGACGTTCCACCAGCTATTCTTGAAGCTCCAGTGTTACTGAATCCCTACCTGCAAGGCAGTTCTCGGGAGAAGTCTCCAGGATGCCCGTGGGGTCCGAGATAAGAGAATAGAAGTTGAGTAGCTTGTACATGTTCTGCCAGCACTCGGCCGAGGGCTCGCTCTGCTCCGACACGGTGATGGAGTCGGAGTCGTCCATCTGCACGGCAGTGTGGTCGGCAGCATCGCGGGAGCCCTTGCGCGACACCCTGGAGGTCCGGCGCTCGGGGCGACCCAGGGAGCCCCTGGCTCGGGCTTCTCTCCGGCCCAGCGTGTCCAGGCCAGGCCCACTGATCCCGGCAACACCACGCTTGCTCTTGAGGTTGCCGGCCCGGATTGTGCCATTGAGGCTACCGCGAGAGCTCCGGCTAAAGTCGGAGGAACGGAAGTCACGTGGAGCGCGAGCTTTGAAGGTCGGTGTGGGCGAGGCCGAGCCGGCCGTGTAGCGGCTCAGCTTGATGTCAGTCTGCGTGGCCTTGATGTCGTCGACCATGGTGCTGAACTGGTGCACTAGGCGCACCAGTGCCATGTCCACGTGCTGGCTGATGGACTGGCAGGAGATGGTGAAATTACAGTGGAAGGTGTTGTAGTGGCGCCGATTGAGGTCGTGAAATGAAAGGGCGCTGGTGGAGTTCTGCGGCGTGCTCATTGACTTCTCCATGGCTACCGTGTTCAGGCTGAACGTCTCGATCATGAGAGCCGGTTTGAACTCCAGAGGAGGGAGGTTCACTGCTCCTGGCCTGAAAACGGCATCCAGGAAGACTGAGCAAACGTGAAATAGGCCACAAAATTTCAGCTTTAAAGATGACTCATCAACTTTAGATATCTCAGCTGGAAGCATCTCCAGTCATAACATTCTGTGTTAAACAATCTGCTCTAAAGTACAGAGTGAAGTAAAAGCAAGAAACTAACAGTACAAATTGCATTTAAAGACTAGCATGGCGCACCTTCTGGACCGCTTCTGCTTCCTCTCTTTAGAAGTGTCCGAGTCCACAATATCTGCCCGCAAGCACTCCAGGGTCCCAGAGAAGGACAGATGCTCGCCAAAGTACATCTTGTAACTCAGCGGCGTGGCGTCCTGGGATTGGATGCCAGTGTGGCTAAGCAGGGGCTTGAAGACCACCTGTGTGGGCAAGGGTACCAACCCTCACGTCATTCATCACACACATTCCTGCTGTAACCAGTCACTAAGGCTGCGTCCACACAATAAATATATATAAGTGCGATTGTAAAGTGTTTTTCGGCTTGAAACAAAGTGAGTTACATTGTTGGTTTGCACCAAAAAATGCACTTGCTCTCTTGTTGTTGGATCTAAAAGAGTGCTTATAAGTACGTTTACTTTAGTTTCATTAGATAAATATACTTAAAACCTAGCCCTCCAAGAAGAATTTGTCAGAATTAAGCTTCAATGTGATTTTAACGTGAAGTTATATAATTCAGGTACAGGAACACTTGTATTAATTACAAATTAATTATTAGTTCCTCCTCCATGTCATTAAGCGGTTTGGTTTCCAAGTTGTCGATCCTACTCGTCACAAACCAAAGATTATATCTGATTGGATGTTGCTTTGCTAGAGGTCAAAGTTCAATTAACTTTGCAGCGAAGCGACTAAAACTGGGAGGCACTTGGTGCACGCTGTGGTGCTGCTCTCCCCATTGAAATCCAGCAGTGCAAAAAATTCACCACTTGCCACAAGAGTAGCAGAGGGGGAGGGCCTTAAGGAGGGTCTAAAAGAGGTGGGCTGGGGGAGGTGCATACCTGCGCATCAGCCAGCTGCACAGCGGCAGGACACTGGTTGCCTTCCTCAGCGTCAGCGACCTCATCCTGGCTGCTGCTGTGCTGTGATGGTGTGCCGTCCAGCGTGTTCTGGTCGCTGGACAGCACCGTGTTGAAGTCCGACGCCGATGGGATGGTGGGTAGATTGCATGTGACACCTGGATGGGGCGGGGCCAGAAAGGGTTAAGCACGCCGCTCATCCAATCAGTGCTCAGCCTGCCTACATGGCACCCTGTGATTAGCAGCATGGAAGGATATCTGACCCTGCAGAAGCCACAACTGGAGCATAGCGGATACTTTCACTTAAATCACTGAAGCCCACACCCAACTGGACATTAACAAACTGTGTAGGAAAGACTGTGATAATATATGTTTTCCCCCCACAGCAGAGAAATGAGTCTGACAGCTTTTTCTGTATCAGCTCCTGGGTTATAATTATAGAGGAACATTGCTGGCTCCGTGTTCTTAATTAATTAAAACCCCAGAAACATATTGATGGATCATTCATTAATTCAATGTAACAGCAGAAACACTGATGATGACTTTCCATAAGCAAGAGGCTCCAGGTGGTCATAAATCAGACGGAGCTGAGTAATGAAGCTTCAGGCACTGCGGCATCATGGGAAGCCGAAATGAGTGCAGCCAAGTTCTGCACTTGTCAATGGGCAGCTGCAACCATCTACCTGTCTTCTGAGTAGCAAGCAATGGCTGGCTTCATCACCAATTTCAACTGAGCTTAATTTCTCACTCCATGCCAGTTTACAGACAGGAACTATGACCTGACCAAAGGAGTGCTCAGGGTAATCGTACCAAAGGAGCAATGCAAAATTAAAAAACGCCTTAATCTGAAGATTCTTCAGCAAGACTCGGCGAAGGCGTGCAGACCCGCAGGTTCAGAAACTCCCTTGCAGCCGCTCTGCCTGCAGGTTCAGAAGCTCACTGGCTGCCTCTCTTCCTGCAGGTTCAGAAGCTCACTGGCAGCCTCTCTTCCTGCACATTCAGAAGCT
>JAODKF010000055.1:5014220-5026533 GCA_026779585.1 Mormyrus proboscirostris | reverse complement strand
CCCCCCCCTTGCGGCCTACCCCCGCGCGTCAGGGAGCTGCTCCTTTGTGGCGTGCCCTCCAACAGATTGTGCAGGCTGGGGAAGCTGCCCGTCAGGTAGCTGAGCAGACTCTCCTTGCGGGGGCTGTCCTTAGGCTGGGCCAGGGGCGGAGGGCGACCCACGTGGGCTGGGGAGTCGGCCGCAGTGTCGCCACTGGTGTAGCTCAGGGACTGGTACGGGTGCGAGCCCTGGGCAGCAAGAGCGATACACAAGTCTCAGTGTGTACCTCATTTCCTGTTAATGTGTACCCCACTTCCTGTTAATGTGTATCCCACTTCCCGTTAATGTGTACCTCACTTCCTCTTAATGTGTACCTCACTTCCTGTTAATGTATACCTCACTTCCTGGTAATGTCCCAGTACCCCTGACTTACTATCATTGCAATATAAACCACAGGAAGCAGCCGGTGTGTTACACAGTGGGACCCCCAAAATCTGCTGCTTTGGGAACCATGGCTTCAGTTATCTGTGGTTAACTGCGGCCCATAAACATAAAGCTATGATATAAGAAATAAAATTCCACATTAATGTTAAAATGTGTACGAGATCATTTTCATTGCTCCATCATCTGTTGAGAGTTAAGACATAACATTAGAATCCCGTTCATTCACGAGAGTGTGAGACCACAAACACATCATTTTTATTACAGAATATTGTTAGAATTGCTTCATTTTATTATTAGTTATTGTTGTCTTGTATGTAATTTATAAATTAGACTTTCTCATAGGTTTGTCTGTACATGTAAATTAAGTTATTTATGGTGGTCACTGCTATACTTGGTAGGTCTTGGAAGGCATCCCCCGTGGAAAAGTGTGAATACACACAGCCCAGAATCTGCACAGAGACTTTCATGTAAAGAGTAACAACAGACCTTGATCCTGAGGGCAGACTCGCTGTGGGTGTGAGACTTGGAGAGCTTTCTCATAATTTCCACCCCACTGACAGGCCCAGAGTTGCCCCCACTTTGGGGAGGGCGACTGCAGGCCCCTTCCAGCAGCATGGTGTGTTCACTCACTGCAGCTACAACAGAGGTGTAGAGTTACACATCCATGCACAATTTCTGTAGAAATGCAGAGATTTACTTGGTACATCAGTTGAGCCCATACTTGTGTGTGAGTTTACTCATACATTCGATACCTACAATGCTCCAAATAAGCTCATACTTCTGTAGGTTTACTCATACAATTCCATGCTTACAATACTTCAAAGGAGCTCATACTCCGGCGGGTTGACTCATACGTCGCTACTTCAAACATTCTCCTGTACTCTCACAGTGTTCCGGGCATTATAATGGCAGTACTGACCTGCATCAAACTCAAACTCGGCCCCATCAGCGCTGGTGTCGCTCTGCAGACCCGGCCCGCCATCAGGATGGGGTGAGGGCTCGCTGGGCTTGGCCGGCTGGGCAGGCCGCATCAGCCCCACTGCCTTAAAGCCCTGGGTCACCACGATGAACTTCATCCACTGGCGAGCCAGCGCCACCAGACCCTTCTTCAGAGTCACCAGAGCGGGCAGCCCGTCATTCTGGGGGGGGGGTGTGTTGGTAGAAATTCCTTAGCCCCCACACTCAGACAGACACACACTTTCTCGGGGTGCCTTGAGAGCCAACAAAGTATTGGATCTCGAAATCGAAACTGGTGTGCATAATTCAAACATTAGTCCCCTTTTCCCATTATTTCCTTAATGGGGGGAAAGGGGCTATTTGGTTATTTTACGCCCCCCCCAAGATGTTTTAAAAACTAGTGAGTGCAGTCAGCAGATCATAACCAGAACATGCCTCAGCAACTCCTAAATGAGTAACTGATTGACTTATTGAAATACTGAGATGTTAATTGATATGTTACACATCACTTGTGAGGCCGTTTCTGGTAAATACAAAAATTAGGTTTTGTGCAAGATTATGGAAGAAAAACAGCTGAATGGGAAGAGAATCAGGTCAGGTAGGTGTAAGCGTGTGGTATAAGACAAAATGTGTGTCTGTGTGTGGGTATTAGTTTCATGAAGAAGGATGCATTTGTCACCATGGTGGCCTCCTCGATGACGCCGTAGTCGGCCTGCTGCAGGTGGCGGTGCAGGATGTTGCAAAGCAGGCAGGAGGGGCTCTCGTGCAGGTAGCGAGCCCGCTTGGTCACCCGGTTGTACTTGCTGCGGATGGGGATATGGATGCTTTTTTTCTGTGGGGGGGCGAGAGCCGCAAACTGGGTTCAGAGTGATGTCATGACGCCGAGAATAGAGTGCAGGAAGTGAGGCCGACGTCTGAGTACACAGATCCACAAAATAACATTCCAGAGGCTATTTTGAGGGGCCAACACTTTGGAACCAGTGCGTGACAGGGGAGAGGGGACTTATACAGGGGTTTATACAGGCCCCTCCCCTGTATAAACCCCTGAATAAAACCCTCTATGCCACAATGATGGGATATCAGAAAAAAAGACAAATATCAGTAAATACTGGTACTGGTAATTGTATTGATTATTTGTCACATCTCTGTGGGTAAAATAGAGATACATTCGACTGGGAAGGCTGAGCTGCACAGGATTTGTAAATATTTTAACTAGAAAAATCTAGAATATAGAAAAACAAAACTAGAGTTTGTTCAGATAAGATGTAACGTGGAGGTTTGTATGCTCCTCATGCAGGAGCTACGGGATGTGCAGGACTGGTACAGGCACAGACAAAACACTTGAATTCTTGTAAGGGCCAGGTTATACTCTACGTGTTCCCCTGCATGCATTGATGCGTGTTCCCACGCATGCATCGATGAGTGTTCCCCTGCATGCATCGATGCATGTTCCCACGCATGCATCGATGCGTGTTCCCACGCATGCATCGATGAGTGTTCCCACTCACGCATCGATGAGTGTTCCCCTGCATGCATCGATGCCTGTTCCCACGCATGCATTGATGTGTGTTCCCCTGCATGCATTGATGCGTGTTCCCTTACATGCATTGACATGTGTTCCCCTGCATTCATTAATGCGTGTTGTCACTACGCAAGTGGCGCTGCTTCCCATACTTAGTTTATGTGAATCTGGAGGATGAAAAACAGAGCAGGGGGCTCCATTTTTCCAGTCTTACTTGTTTGTATTCTGTTTGACATGAAAGGTTCTATACTCACTGCCTCCACAAAAGGTTACTAATTTTGTAACACATTTCCTACATTCTAAGCACTGCTGCACATCACATCGGTACTTTGCTTCATGACATATTACTTTACTACCTCGCGTTGAATGCTGCGTTATTTGTCATTAGATATCGCTTAGCTGTGGTGGACTGGCGACCTGCCCAGTGTGTACCCCGCCTCTCACCCGAAGATGCTGGGATTGGCTCCAGCTTCCCCACGACCCAGATGGATAAAGCGGTATAGATAATGGATGGATGGATATCGCTTGGTGCTTCATATTCCATACTTAGTATCACGGCTACATGATATTACAATATTTACAAAGCATATAAAGAATAAATCAATTTCTCACACACACGTCTAAGAGTGATTTTAGGATTGGGTAGGGGGCACATGCAGAGATCACGCTAAAGCAGCGGTGGTTAACTTTAAACTAATGTATGTTTTTTCCCTATAACAATATAAATGTTTGTTGCTCTCAGTGAATTTTATCACCCAGATTTCTAAATACCGTACAGCGTATGCAGTATTTTAATAGATGATGCTGCCCTCTAGTGGCTGGTAGGCCCCAGGCGGCCACTTAGTTTGCTTAGCAGGCATTTTTAGGGGTGTGGTAAGAGCAGCGTGACCTCTGACCTCCAGGGCCTCCGTCATGATGCAGCCCATGACGGCACAGATGCGCAGTGTGGCTTCGGTGTCCAGCTTGCAGAGGGAGGACTTCAGCTGGTCCACGGGCACGAGCCAGGCGCCGATGGCGGGCGTGGCCGTGCTCAGGAGGTTCAGCTGCCTGCCAACGACAACACACCGTGCTGAGGAGTGTGGGAGACACTCGCTGATGATCCAGTTACTCTGCGGGACGCAGTGGGCTGCAGGTGGGGCTGACTATGGGGGGCAGAGTTTAGCTTTGGTATAGAAATGGACATGGATTTGATCCCATAATGGAAAATACTCTAGTGTTTCCCAGCCCAGTCCTCGGGGAACCCCAGACAGTCCATGTTTTTGCTCCCTCACAGCTCCCAGCCAATTAGGAACACCTAATACCTGGTACAGGTGCGCTAGGAGCTGAGAGGAAGCAAAAACATGGACTGGGTTAGGAAACACTGCTGTAGTGAATCTCAGCATGATCTTATGATATTATGACTATAACATTATCGGTATTATTCCATCTACCTTATCCCTAACCATGGGTGCAATGGGAGAATGTTAAGGGGGGTATGGGTGGGGCTGCCTGTGGGAGGCGGAGTTTAGGCCAGGGTCACGTGTGGGCCTGCGTGGGTGGGGGCACCTGGAGAAGGCCTGAGCAGGGGAGCGGACGTTGGTGGGTGCAGCGAAGCTGAACCAGATCTCCCTGATGGTCAGCTTCATGCTGCTGGAGTCAGGAGGCGGCGGCATGAGGGGAAGGTCCTTCTTCAGCTCATCTGACTCCACCCCTTCATCCTACAGGATACGGCAGGGAACCAATCCAGTTCAGTGGGATGATCATCACACACATCGGATGAAACACCTACACAAATACACCTTAGTATGGACACAAACACTTCACTGGAGGGGACACAAACAATTAGCAGTAACTCAGTTACTACTGAAGTGCAAATCATGAACAAATATAGTCACTACTTCAGGTGAAAGATGCGTCATGATTCATTAATGATGGACAAACATTACAGTATTTTACTTGCTTTATTCACCACCTGTTCCTTCAATAGGTCCTTAGTGGTTCCTTAGTGGTTCACTAATATTTACAGAATTAACAGATTTAGTAAATATAGTAACTGCTTGGGGTGTATGATGCATCACAATACATTGACAGTGAACAAACAGTATTTTACACGTCATTCAATATTTCCTTCTTTCCTTCAGTGGTTCCTTCAGTAGCTCATAAGCTTTATATAATTAACAGACACAGTGACAAACTTTTGGAAAAACATTTATGAAAATAGACCAACACATTCACTGGGCAGAAGCTTGTATCCATTTATTGACAAATCAGAGGCAAGCAGTCCGTGGAGCCACCTGGGTTTAAGCACTCTGCCAGCCCTGAGATCTGAACCAGCGACCTTCCGACTGCCCCTGGAGGGTCCTGACAGAAACATTTAAGGCCTCAGACAGGAAGCGTTTTTGAGAGAATAAGGAGACGCGTAATGTACAAGCAGAAATAGGAGGAGAAAGGTTGCTTCAGTATGTCTGATGAAAACGTACTGCGTAAATGTCGTATGGGGCATGTCTGATGAAAATGAACTGCGTAAATGTCGTATGGGACATGTCTGATGAAAATGTACTCTGTAAATGTTGTATGGGGCATGTCTGATGAAAATGTACTGCGTAAATGTCGTATGGGGCATGTCTGATGAAAATGAACTGCGTAAATGTCGTATGGGGCAAGTCTGATGAAAATGTACTCTGTAAATGTTGTATGGGGCATGTCTGATGAAAATGTACTGCGTAAATGTCGTATGGGGCATGTCTGATAAAAATGAACTGCGTAAATGTCGTATGGGGCATGTCTGATGAAAATGTACTCTGTAAATGTTGTATGGGGCATGTCTGATGAAAATGTACTGCGTAAATGTCGCATGGGGTCGCTTGCATGTGGATGCTGACTGTTCTGTAAACTAAATTTACTTACGAGTAAAAACAATGTAACCAGAACCCCATCCATCCATCCATCCATCCATCCATCCATTTATACCTCAATCCATGCTTCCATTCAATCATCCATCCATCCATCCATGTGTAAATGTTTACATGTTTATTGTTCAAATGTTTAATGTAGGAAACCATCTAGACCCTTAAACCTTTCAGGCCGAACAGTTACACTGATATATTCAGCTACACACATGTATACCAACTAATTCCAGTAGACACTAAACTATTTTCTTTTTTCCAGTTTAACAAAAGCGATCCTTTGAAATCTAGGAACAAACACAGACTGAATGCCCGCTCTCATTTTAAAGGAGCGACAGGCAACTAAAACTCTAAACAGAGAATATCAAATGAAACTTCAGAGAGAGATATCAGATGAACTTAAACACTAGCATTGAAATTGGCCTGTTTTTCAGTGAAGCATGCCGTGTCTGTTGAGGAGGGGGATCAGAGAGACTCACAGTGGCCCCGCATCCACTTCATTGCAGTTCTAATGAGCTGCTTTGTTGGGTGAGGATGTATTGATTAGCCTGGACCCAACAGCAGCGGAGTGAGTTAATTATAGAGGCTGGGGGCCATGAGGGACCAGCTGCTGGCTTTGAAAGGTGCTTGGGGGAGGGGGCCCTGACCCACCTGCTCATCCGAGTCGGAGTTGCCGTTGACGTCGTCCGACGGGCTGGTCGCATCGCGTGGGAATTCGTCCTCGGACACATCGGTGCTGTAACCGCTGCCCGGCTGGGAGCCGGCGGATCCGTTGGGCTTGGAGGACCCCGTCTTCCCGTTGCCGTCTGCCTTGCCCATCACACTGAAGGCGCTGTACAGCACGGCCCCAGACTGGCGCCCCCCTGTGGCAAATAGACAACACTTTCTTACAACTTTCTTAGAGCAAACTTCACCAGGATTAGTTTTTACAGTAAGACACTCAATCTAAAAGATGATACACTGTACAGTAGCTGACAGGCACCCTCCAGTGACACACATGAGATGCTTTCTTAGGGCAACGTTTGATAACTACAGTAGCCACAGGTTACATCTCCTAAATGAGTTTTTCAGGTAAGACAACCAAAAGATTCAAAACAGGGTGATACATGTTGCTGATTCACTTTCCATTACGATTTTTTTTCCTCACATGAAAAGCAGTTAATCCACTTCTGGAGTTTAATATCAAACACAATGGACTCCTCCCAGTCAGTCCATCCTCACCTGAATGCCTCCCCGGCACTGAATACATCTGCCCCCTTACTCTGCACTAACCCCACCCTCTCTGAATGCCCCCAAATTAGCGCCTTTCTCTGTGGTGAAGGCACCCCAATGGCTTGGGCCCTGTAGATTTCTCCATCCTAAATTCTACGCTGGCAGAATCCCAGTGTTAAAAAAGGAAATGCACTCGAGGTTGCCAGATGGGATAGAACCTTTCCTGGAAACAGTGTGACCTTGCTAAGACTGTGCATTGCTGTATGCCGCTTGCAAATTGACATTTTATGAAGCATGAGATTCAGTGTACCTCAGTTCTTACTGTATATCTAATGTTCAGGTTCTAGACATGTTGACTCTTATCACTGCTAAGGTTCTGGATGTAACATCTCTTACCCTTGATGGTGAGGTTCTCAATGCCGCACTCAAACATGATCCAGCCCCACTTCTCTAGGGTGGTACTGGAGCGGGTCGGGTCGGCGTTGCCCTGTGGGTCTGTCTCGTCCACGAAGGTGAGCTCGTCCAGCTCCTCCAGGCTGAAGAGCACCTTGGATTTCTCGAAGGGGATGGCCGTGATGGCACAGGTGCCAATATCTGATTAGATGACACGTCCAGAGTGAAAGGCTGTAGAACTCCAGTAAAATCATGAGGCACTGTCACTTTAAATATGACCTTGCTGAACAAGAAGATGCGTAAAAATAGACCAATCAGGGATGGTCACACACAAACAAGCAGAGACGGATAGAGCGCAGCTGTTCGGTGTGACCTGGGGCGTCGAGGCCTCGCAGCTGCCCATGGATTCGGTGCACGTTGAGCTTGGCGGCAATTTCCTTGCCCTTCTCCACACCAGCGTTGGAGCGCAGTGACCCGGACGACTGTGGCTGCATCTTGGAAGCCGAGGCATACTTCTCGAACGTCACCGTGGGTCGTCCGTGCTCCGTGCCATTAGGTGTCTCCTCCACGATGCCCCTGGGAGATGGAGTCAAACAGTCAAGTTAAAGAAATGCATTCTGGGATGTGAAGTCCATGGAGCTCGCCCACACACACACACACACACACACACACATACACAAACACATACACATACAAAAACCCAAGTTTGTAGTTATATCTTTGTGGCAGTTATCCATTGATTTCCATAGAAAAGACTCCAATCACAGCATGACGGCCTTAACCTCTACCCAGCCCTAAACTTAACCATAAGTAACCAAACAAAATACGAGACTTTTGGCATTTTTAGTTTTTTGATTGCATTCACAGATCTTCGTGGGGATCCAAAAAATGGATCCCACAATGTAAAATAAACCTAATCCACACACACACACACACACATACAGGCTGTACCCTCTAAGGCTGCATTTAAAGACTGAATGCATCACAGTCGCTAAGAACCCTCTCGACGGATCCTTTGCAGCCCAACATACAGTATCTCGAGACTCATTGCGTAGAGGTAAAGTAGGTGTGTCCTGGCCAGGCGGCAGGAACGGTCCTTCGTGACTCAAGGGTAAGGATGGGACCGTCCTATTCTACCACGTTTGGAGACATCTACAGTGACACACTAAGGGCTACTACGAGAGCACAATGTACCCCAATGACGCCCACCTGCTCAATGACGCCCACCTGCTCAATGATGCCAACCTGCTCAATGACGCCCACCTGTCCAGTGACGCCCACCTGCCCAATGACGCCCACCTGCTCAATTACGCCCACCTGCTCAATGACGCCCACCTGCTCAATTATGCTCACCTGCTCAATGACGCTCACCTGCTCAATGACGCCCACCTGCCCAATGACGCCCACCTGCTCAATGAAGCTCACCTGCTCAATGACGCCCACCTGCCCAATGATGCCCACCTGCCCAATGACGCCCACCTGCTCAATGACGCTCACCTGCTCAATGACGCCCACCTGCCCAGTGATGCCCACCTACCCATTGATGCCCACCTGCTCAATGATACCCACCTGCTCAATGACGCCAACCTGCTCAATGATGCCCACCTGCCCAGTGACGCCCACCTGCCCAATGACGCCCACCTGCTCAATGATGCCCACCTGCTCAATGATACCCACCTGTTCATGCGCAGCTGCATGGCGACGCGGTCAAAGCACAGGGCCACCAGGGACACGTGTGTCAGGCTCTTGGTGCAGCTGGATAGCGAGGCCTCCTCCACAGAAGCCTGGAGCAGACACAGGTTCACCTGGGGAGGAAGGGGACGGGTCAAAGGATGTCCCAAAATTGTACCATGTACGAAGAACCAATCAATGTACGGGAGCATACTTTGAAATACAACAGATTTAGAGAGATCTAAACTTTGCTCATATGATGTATTGCTAAAACAACACTGATTCACAACTCGATTCACGGCCACCTTAAGGTACCGATCAAGGACCAGAGCTGGGAAATACCTTGGGGATGGACACATTAGCCTGCAGACCCTTGATCTTCACATTGTCTTGCTTGACTGACAGGTCTGTCTGGCCAGGAGGAGATGTCAGAGAGCCCAGGGTGGTGCTTTCCGTCTTGGCTGACTTGTGTTCATGCTTCCCAGAACTCTGCTAAGAGCAAAAACTTCTTGCCAAAGCGTCTTTAAACCAAAAAGCATTTAGAACAACCTACAACCTATTAGTGGTGCTACTATCCCATACTTTGGAAGGAAAACGACCAATCACAATGAAAGCAGGAAACCCTTGTAACGGGTTGTTGCTCATATGGCATTTTGGAGAGTGGATGGATAAACACTTACAGAGTCTAACACCGTGGACTTGCTGATTTGATAGGCCTCGTTCAGTACCCGGCCGTGCAGGTCATCCAGGATTGCGGCTGGGTGACGTATGCTCATGAAGTGGGCCATGGCCTCAATGTAGCTGAAGGATACAGACACAGGTCAAATCAGCATAGCTAGGCATCTTTACAAAATGCGCTCAGGCCTGTTATGGTTTATTTGTGACAGCTTTAAAAATGGGAGATTTGCTGGATGCTCAATTACTCAATAAACTGTAACTTATTTGCAACACTTGTTAAGACACTGGCTCAGATGCCCCATGATTCCATCACCAGGTATGATGGAACGCCATGAATTCTCACCGGTCCAGAGCTTCTGCTACTAACGGGGTGAGCACCACATCGACAGCTCCCTTCACTTCCACGATGGCAGTGGTCCGAGTCTGAGCCAGAGGCTGGTCCAGGCTCCAGTCGTCTGTGGTGGTGTCCTCATCTGTGGTCTCCGTACACTTTTTCTCCAGGGGTGTGTAAGGTGTGCTACCAAACATCAGGAAGCACAAGGAGTGAGCGTCCACGTTACTCTGTAGGTGTAGCCTTGGTCCACCTGCCAACAGCCAAGCTTACTGCGCCGAAACGATGCCCAGTCTGAATCTGAAACATACCTATTTGATCCTCCCATTAGCTGGACACCTCTGTCCAGCAGGGAACTGGCAGAGAGGCCAGGTCTGAGAACCTACAGAACAAATGAGAGGAACTGTATAATAATGTGAAAACTGAGGTATCAGATGCAAATTTAAAGTTCGTGAAAACTAGATGTACCTTAAACACTGGAATGGAGAGCTGGTCAAAAGAAGCAGAGCTCTCCTCGCTGGTGGGTGTGTCCAAGTCAAGTGGGCGGTGCAAAGAGGACTTTGATGTCCTCTTATTGGTGGGCTGCTTGACCGACCAGTTGGAAACCTGATAGTGGGCCAGGTAGCTCTGGTAGCAAGCCATGATGTGAGGCTTGGACGTGACCAGGCCTGGCTCAGGGGTCTTCTCCACTTCTATGGAACCTTCTTCTTCGATACCCAAGGCAGAGACGAAGGACGCTTGGGAGGCGAGACTAGGGATGGGCAGGGGGCGGGGCTCCATGATCATTTCGCCATTGAGCATGTAGGCGAGGGGTCCTTCCACACTGTGGTAGATAGAGCTGCGACTGTATCCAATCTGCTGCCTCCTCCTCTTCTTCCTCCCCGGGTAGGTGCCGGGGCCCTCGTCGCTGCTGATGGGCTCAAACTCCTCAGCGGCAGAGAAGTAAGCCTCGCTGTCGGCCACGGACATGCTGGAGTCCATGGAGCGATACTGGTGGAAGGTGCTGGAGTCGGCCGACGGCGTGAATGGAAAGGAGCCATAGCTGCGACGTTGCCTTGGCGAGTCCAGCACGTTCTCGTCGCTGCGGGAGACGTCGCCGCTGAATTGCACGCCGGTGGGCGGCGGCAGCCGGTCCGCGAACACTGCCGCCGAAAGACTCTTAGTGCTGCCCAGGCGGGCCGAGTGGACGGAGGACTGGCGCTTTAGCGGTGAGCGCAGCGGCGAGCGCAGCGGCGCCCACTCCTGGCCACCATTGGGAGAGACCGGTGTACTCTCAGAAGGATCTCCAGCAACTCTACAGGACGTCGAGATACAGGGGCAGAGAAGACATTTGTAAGGCAATTCATTCATTTTAATTACTTCTGAGGCACTAATTACATAAATACTAATTACTAATTCCCATTTTATCTTCCAGATAAGGGGGTGAGAATTAGCCAGAGCATGACACTCACTCCCCATTGACGACACCGGCCTCACTGTTGGGTCTGACAGGGGGAGGGTACGGCGGTGGGGGCCGGTCCTCAGGGCCCGGGGAGGGGCTATCCCTCTCGGCGGCCAGTAGGGGCAGCGCAGCACTGGAGGAGCTGTTGTCCTCGGAGGATGAGGCAGAGCTGTGGGAATTCCGGGGGACTTGGAGGCTGAGGTGCTGGACCTTATGCTCGTGCTCCAAAGCCGGTGAGGGGCCGTCCCTCCTCGCCCCGCTGCACCTTCCCGAAGCTGCCCGAGCCAACGAGACAGAACATGGCCGCTTATTAACCTACAACCCCGACAACATGGTGTCCTGTGACCCACGCCAGGGAATCATTAAACCCCAGGGAAGACGCTCAGGCACGGTCCTGCAACTTTCCTCCTCATTTACATCATCAAGTTCCAAAGTGCAAGAGAGGACTCCTGCCTGAGAGTTAATTAATGCACAGGACAGTCTGAATGAAGATGGATCTAAAGGCACAGGACGAAACAAAGTTTCAAAGGCATACGCAGTAGAATTCCACCAGGGGGCAGTATAGTATATCAGCTAAAGGGGGTCTGTGGATCACCTTTAATGGTAATCAGAGTGATTACCATCACTCTGCAGACCATAAAAACACTGAGGGATACATTTTACAATATTAGAAAAGTGATATTTTTTTTTTTCGAAGTTACTTGTTTAACAATTTAATCGCATAGATAGACCAGGTACGACAATATAATACATCAAGGGGGGTGGGGGGGGGGGGGACGGGACAACAACACAATACAAAT
>JAODKF010000055.1:4983165-4995670 GCA_026779585.1 Mormyrus proboscirostris | reverse complement strand
CACCCCCAGGCATAATTCTGAGCTAACAACCACCCCCCCACCCCCAAATTCTGCATTCCTCCAACCAGCAGGACAAGGTGGCTATGACGCCAGAACATCAGCAGAACATGTGCATCCTTCACACTGTGCGTGTTAATCTTCACCCCTGTGTTTTACCACCTGACAGTTTCCGGAACACTCAGAATTGAGTTTCATATGCCGCCTGCAAAGGTGCACCTTGGCATATTTTTAACTTAAGGCAAGATGGCTCATTTAGCCAAATCACAAGACTGTCAGTTATAAGAACAGATGCAAGAGCCATGTTTCTTTCTGTCAGATGAAACTTAGGCTTTGGCATTTTGGCAGGTAAAATGTGAACGTTGATACAAAGATTCTGAATATAAATGCAGACATATCACTGCTCAGATCTTTAACCACAAGGCAATCGACAGGATCAAAACCGAAGGTGCAGAAACAATCTGCTAATCTAACAGATTATAATCTGCAACAATCCGCAGCAGAGTGAGAAACAGAAAACAGCAAAATAACTAAGCAGATAGCAACTAACCATGGAAATATATTAATTTTGTCTGGAAATAAATAACAAAAAATATATACCGGTTCTTTTTTCAGCAGACACTTCTATTCAAAGCAACATACAATGGAGAGTGCATCCTCTAACAACTGGGGATAAGGGCTTTGTTCAAGAACCCAATATGAAATCACTCTGGGGTCCCTGGGATTTGAACCAGCAACATTCTGGTCATAGTCCTAATCTGCAGAGTTAAACACCGACCTGCAAATTGCTTGAAATGTAATATTACTAAACATTAGGAAACAAAGTGCTGTGTAAACATTAGAACTTCATACAGCAAGCAAGGGACTTTTGGTGAACTAGGTTCAGTACAGAGTGATCACATGAAGGTCCAACAGCAATGTCTGGCTCATAACCCAAAAGCTAATGCCGTTATCCGCAGTCTGGCAGAAGCTGCAGGGAGCTCACTGAAAGTCCAGAACCCGTCTAGGTGCGGATTTAAACCTTGTGGATATGCAAGGTATAAATCGCATATCCTAGGTGCGGATATGTACCTTACGGATATGCAAGGTATAAATCGCATATCCTAGGTGCGGATATGTACCTTGTTCTGATCCGTACATAATGTTCCTTTTTTAAGATCACCTTTCAGGCTCAGTATCTGCATTTCAGTGCTTCGTCATGGAAGCCGCGTTTCATCGTGGAATGGCGACCACACGACATAAACAGTCAGGGCTCTAGCGACGTTTTCTGTGCTTTGGAGTATATTAATGCTCAGCGAGACGGCAGGGGGGTGGCAGAACTCACTGCGAGCATCTCGGCCTCCAGCAGGGTGCGATACTGCATGCTGCTGGTCGTGTCCACATGCAGCAGCTGGCCCTTGATGGTCGGGGAGTAGCCTGGACAGGAAGAGCAGGGGCGCTGGTTACTGAGTTACCGCACCAGGGTTTGAGGGGCATCTGTCTGGGCAACTTGCTGCAAGCCTGACGGTTGCCTGGGAATGGCGTCTGGATTCTCTCCGGTGCATTTCATGCGACAGGTTGCAAAATGCAGGATCCCCAGAGGAATGAAAGGATCTCAACTTGGGGTTTCTCTGATCTCAGATCAGAGTTAGCTAACGGAGCAAGGAGAGGCTTCTGTCTGTGAGAACACTGTAGATTCTGATCTTAGATCAGTGCTTGACAACAAGACCTCTAAGGGATCAGTGCTTCTCTGAACGCTTTATTCTTTTCTAAAGATGGAAGCACTGGTGAGCCCATGATGAACTGGATTTAGCCTTTGACCAAAACCAACACAGTTAAACCTAAGGGACAGAGAGGGGACATTAATCACCCTCTTCTTCGGAAGCAATACCTAAGCTTTCCCTAGTTCTGAAGCAACCCGACCGGCTCAATCAGAACACAAACTATTCAAAGAGTAAAGATGACAGAGTGTGTAATTAGTACTCCAATGGTACTCAAAATGTTTCGTTTCACCCTTGATATTTCCAGAATATTAGGTGATAATACTCTGCAGTGTAATTAAGGTACATTGATGGACCGTGTGTTTGACTATCCGCCCCAGCAGGATTACTTAGATGAAGGCACATGGTCAATGAGAGCTGAAGGACAGGGGCTGCAGGTCCTGGTCCTGGACTGGTGCTGGAAGGTGTTCAGCCACCTGCCTGACAACGCAGCGGAGCACGTCGCGGCACCAACGCCATCGGCAACTTACCCTCCTCTCCAACCGTCATGGGGATGTTCACCTCTAGGTAGGACCCTGCCCCCACGTTAACGTGGATGGCGTTGGTTTCCTTTAAAAGAAGTGGGGGAGATGGTAGACGTTAAACACCAGCACACACAGACACACACAGATAGGAGACAGCGACACACACACACACACACAGGTGCACAGATGTACCCTGTTTTTGGTGAACAGGAGGTCGATGGTGGCGTCAGCGATGATGTTCATGCGCAGCTCGAAGGCCAAGATCTGCCGGCGTTCCCCTGGGGCAGCCATCTCCGTCACCTTCATGGGCTGGTAGTCTGCAGGCAGGAAGAACTTCCACAGGCAGTCCCTGGGGGGAGGGGGGGCAGCTCAATGAGTGTGAACCCCCTCCTACTTTATACAGAGGTGGCCAGCAGATGTTCACCGCCTTCGGCCAATCCGGAAGTTGCCGGTAAATCCCCTCCCTTCGGACAAGCTTACGGTCATGGCGGGAAAGCCAGGACCTGGCGGTAAATCCCCTCCCTTATACTTCCAGGCCGGAATATCACAGGAGCGATAACGAAATTACACCCTGACACGAGCCAGAGCGGAACGGCCCTCTCCTCCACGCACCGTGACAACAAGCCCCTTGGCACCTCATTAATCACCGGCAGTGATTAACTGAGGCCCTATAAACCCAATGCTTAGCATGTTTGTGTGTAAACAACTGTATACACTTCACACTAATGCAGTGAAACTTCAACACCATCATCACCATCAAACTGTATGATTTTTTAAATCTCTTTACATCAAAACACACGTTATCTTTGTTGCTTTGAGCTTTGCAGATTACATTCAAAGCCCAAAAATTTATAAAGAAAAAAAAAACCCATTCATCATAAATTCAAACGATAAATTCCAGGAAGCCGTTCACCCTGTGGTCTGGAAGGCGGCGCCAGAACCGGGGAACGGGGCCACCGTTACCTTTGTCGGTCGGCCCAGGGCCCGTAGTTGAAGTCGGTCCCCTTGCCACAGACGATATCCAGGCCCCAGCAGGGCGGCAGGTCCTGAAGCCTGGTGCCTTCACCGCTGGCCTCCGTGTCACCATTCTCCAGCTCCTCTGGGACCAGGCCTGCCCAGCGCACACACGCACACACAGTGTCATCCAGGGGTTGCATGCATGTATGCGCACACGTGCCCGCACTGCACCCACATACCAGGCTCATCCATGTAGTAGTAGATGTCCACGTCGTTGGACTGCATGACCACGAATCCCTCTCCCATGAGCCTTGGGGGCCTTAAAGGGACAAGATACGTCATGCTTATACGACCATCAGGACCAAGAACACAACCACACAACAACTTGCTTCTGGGTTTCCATGATACATTTACAGCACTGTATGTTAAGTGGGCCTTTATGACGCAAGCACGCTGCATGCTAATGCTAAATTATCTTTCAATAGAAGAAAAAAAATTACCCGTAGCTTCTGTCCCAAAAAATAATAACAAAAGAACTTTTTTTTTTCCTTTTCCAGCCTACATTTGTATCCTTTTGCTCTTTTAAACAGCATCAGAGAGAGACCCTCAGAGGCTGAGAAACCCTCAGGCTGTCTTTGACCTCCAAGAGGACTGGTGCTGTGACAGGTCTCAGCGCTTAGTTCTGGATTCACTTTAAATGAGCAAAACGCAGCCACGAGCTTCTAAACCAATTTACCCCCCCTCTGACGCCAGCTGTCATGGTCGGGAGTGAAGAAAAACTCCCCCCGAATGAGGAGGAAATGCCATATCTGACCACCTGTTTACTAGTCACATATCAGACTTTGTTATTTGTCTCCTGAGTGCACATTAAACTGATCTGTCCCAGCATGCAGGGCCACTGACATCACCAGTGACATCACGGCGATGCATGATTAATGGGCCTGACAGTCCCTGAGAGCACAGCGCTACAGAGCCGTCCTAAAGCCTCCCACGGACCAGCCTGTAGAGATACTGGCCCGTCTCCCGCCCCCCTCTGATTGATGCCAGGCAGAGTTCCGCAAGCCCCTTTGTGGTGCCAAATATATTTGTTTTTGAGCAATGTCACCCCGTCTAAGTGAGGCTGCATATTATTGTTTGTCGAAAGGGGCTGCTACGAAGCTGATATCACACTGAAGATGGAGACTCCATTAAACACAAATCGCTGGGTTCTGCTAAGTTATCTGTGGCGATAGCGATAGCGCTAATTAACGAAAACTGCATTTAGGCGACCGCTCGTTAGACGGTCAAGCTCAACCAGCATACACCCACTTGCGCTGTGCAAACGCGGTGCTATTGGAGTAGGTGTGTGTGCGGCAGTTTGTCGCCCCCTACAGGCGGGTCGGCACGTCTGCCGACTCACTCGTCATTCTGCAGGCCCAGGTAGCGAGGGCTGGGCATAAGCATGACGCGGACGTTCTCCAGCGTGCCCTTCACGATGTGCATGAACTGGTCCAGCCGGCTGGAGGGCGGCTTGGTGGCGTAGGTGAGGAAGGCGTCGTCGAAGTGGACACACAGCGTCTGCGGCAGGTAGTGGTTCCCGAAGGCCAGGCGGCCCTGGGCGATGACATACCACGGGAAACAGAATTGTGGGTAAGGAGGTGGAGCCACAGTAATATCAGAGCTCTACCAAAACAACAGACTCTTCATACACTTTATTTGTTTGTTTTTTTGTTTGTTTGTTTGTTTATATCTGTATATATCCGTATATATCTTTATACATGCTGCATCGCAAAACCTGACAACACTAAGGTAATTAACAGAAAACATGAATGCAACAAGAGCCGCAGATGAATATATTCCACTGCAATGAACATTCAAAACAAAAACGTTACTCCTCACCGTAAATATTTGCTTCTCCTTAAATGCCACTCATCTTCTACGCATCCCAACCAACATCAGCTTACTTTTCAATCAACTCCCCAGCCTCCTTAAATTCTGCCTCAACTACATAAATAAAAGGCCTGACAGAGTCGGACAGTACAGCAGATAGTTATCGCTGTTAGAACTCCCTGCCAGTTCTGCATTTCAGAGAGCTGCATCAGGAAAATTAAAGCTAAAGGGAATCCGTGAACTGAATGTTCAAGTAAAATGGAAGGAGGGAACAGACATAGAAAGAAAGGGAAAATGTGAGAAGCATTACGGAAGTCCTACCCATGATGCGTTATGTCAATAAATACTCATTTATGGTACCAGCAGTTACTACACAGCCAGACTGGCATGGGCTTTGCAGATAAGGTACTTCACAAACAAAACAGAGCCTTCGCCATCCAGCACCATCCATTCATCTTCCGGCTGACTGGATCCAGTCACGCCGTCATCAAAGGCTAATGCTGTCGGAACAGGATGCCATTCAAGGAACATCTAAGGCAGGCCCAGGAAGGACCGCTGGGCGTCTGCTAACACCATTACATGTCTCAGGCCCCGAAATGAATGGACGGGAGCAGATGTACAAGAGCAGGGAGCTGAGACCAGATCATTAAAACGATCAATGAGACTCACAGTGCTGTTACAGGCCTTAAGCCACCCTTCAACTATTCTAGCTGACCCCAGATCAGTAAAACGATCAATGACGCTCACAGCGTTGTTATGGACCTTAAGGCACCCAACCCTATTCTAGCTGACCCCAGATCAGTAAAACGATCAATGAGACTCACGGTGCAGTTATTGATGTTAAGTCGCCTGTCCATATTCTAGCTGACCCCAGATCAGGGAGACTCACAGCACTGTTTGGACCTTCAGGCACCCGTCCCTATTCTAGCTTACCCCAAATCAGTAAAACGATCAATGAGAGTAAAACGTAAAACGATCAGCGTTGTTATGGACCTTAAGGCACCCAACCCTATTCTACTTGACCCCAGATCAGTAAAACGATCAGTGAGACTCACAGTGCTATTTTGGACTTTAAGGCACCCTATTCTAGTTGACCCCAGATCAGTGAGACTCACAGTGCTGATGTTGACCTTGATGACTGGAATGAGTGACCTCCAGGAGGATGAAGGGTCTTGGGACTCCGTCTGGATAGTTACGCTTTGAACAGCAGACCAGGACACAATTTTCAGAACAATGGAACAGGTAGAATTCTGCAGAATATTTATTGACTTCAGCAACCCCCGGGAAGCCTTGCAAGAAAACATCAATATCCAGAAGACATCCTTCAAATGTCAGACACAGTGAATGCAGACTATCAGCAATGGCTTCTGTGACTTTCCTCATGCACCCCTATGTGACACTATGACACAAACGCAGACTGGATCATCCCGTGCTCTGAGGCAGCATAATCCCAGAATCGCAGCCAAACAAGCGACCTCCTCACCTCTCAAGGGTCTTTCCTCGACCGTCTCTACCCTTCTCCTCATCCTTCTTAGGCTGTGCGAGCGTTGGCTCCAGGCCAAAGATCTCCTGAAGTCGAGCGTACAGGCCCGAGCGGTTGTAGACGTGGAACTCGAACCCGTTCACAGTCGTGTACAGTCTGGTCTCAGCCTTTGGGTCTAAGAAAAACAGAAGCTTCTGCCTTAACTAACCTAACCTTATGGTAAAATGCTGAAGCTCAGTCTTTAAACGTTTACTAGCGCTTAATCTCGCACTCCCAGCAGGTGTCACTGTTTAACCCTTCCCGCAGGCTCAACTCATCAGAATACTGTTAACAGGCTTCTTCTCAGCTAATTTTAGTATCCTACCCATGTGTCAGTAAATACTTTTGCTTTCTACTGAAACAACGTTTATCTTGTTGCAGTTGTGCTCATTTAACCTTCAGTGCAGAATAACTGATTTAATTCTCCATACAAGTCATCCCAAAGGGGATAAACATTCTTACTGACTGTACTTCCAGTGATTTATTCAAGTGTCATATTGTTTGTTCAAACTTTATGATTCATCTCATCTGTTGATGGTTTTATTATGAGAACAGGAAAGCGTGACGCCTACAATCAGTAATGCTCGATGGCACTTAGTGTCCTGTGCTTGATGATTGAGGTGACAAGCTGGTGTCCCTCTGTTCCACTCATAAGTAGCCCACACAATCCTGTCAGTGTAATCCAGAAGCACCGCTGAGAACATCTGACCCCATCTGCGATGCCTCTCAGCAGATCTGTAGCCCAGCAGATCCGTAGCCCAGCAGAGCGGTTCCTTACCATGCAATTTCTGATTCGGGTTATACATTTTCCACCAGCGAAATATCAGCAGGCCGTCCTGGATCCTGAAAGAGGCAGGAAAAATAGTAAACACTGGGAAGATCGCAAACATTTGGAGATCAGAGCTCCAGGCCTGGCAGCAGATCCATCTAAACAGCCCTGCGACCCAAAACCACGGCCAGGGTCCAACACAAACTGCAAAGCCTATTTTTTATCAAAATCATTTCCCATTCAGGATGCCGACGGCATTTCAGGCCTTCCTACATTTCATCAAATCCCAACCAGTCAAAAGCAGATAATCATCTTTACTCTCAACACTATAGGTAACAACTAACAAAGAAACTAACTATCATTAATAAACAAATTAAGCCTTTCAAGACACCATAAACTACAAACAAGTGGATCACTGTAGGTTTTATTTTACAGGTTAACACTGAGCGATGGAAATACTCAGCATGTGTACTGTTAGGGAGACTGCATGGCGCCACCTGCTGGAGCGGCAGGTAAACCGCCGTAGCCTGCAGTCTGACAGCGGCGCTCGTCCACAGGGGAGCTCACGTGCGGCCTGTCTCACCTGATGGACATGTCTTCATTGATGTAGTACACGTCCCGGAACATGACCTTCCCTGACAGCACGGAAAAGGAGAACGAGCCTGCAAGAGGTGAAGAAGAGAGCACAGGTGGCCAAACTCTTCGTCAAACCTCATCTCCTTGCCAACACAGGGCACTAACGCTAAGTGGCTTTTGAATACAGGGCTAAAGGCTAAAGGCTCTTGAAATACAGGGTTTCCATGATACATTTACAGCACTGTATGCTAAGTAGGCCTTTATGACGCAAGCACGCTGCATGCTAATGCTAAATTATCTTTCAATAGAAGAAAAAAATTACCCGTAGTGATTATCCATAATCACTTTTTACTTACAATGTAAAAATGATAAGGTATTCTTTCTTCAGCACGCCGACTGACACAGTATACCACCAACAAACGAAAAAAATTCATTATGATCATTTAAATTACTGCTTATGGAATAATTCCCACTCACCTATGTGAATATATCCACGTTTGTAGAGTCTGTTGATAATCAGAGTCAGTATGAGCCCAATATTCCGGGAGTTGTAATATGTCAAGTATATTATCCATCCACAGGACAGAATGGTAGCTTTAATATAAAAACAAAACAAGAAAAATATATTAGGTAATACCAGCTGAAAGACATCAGACCCTGGAGAACTGGACTGAATGGTGGGGGAGTATCAGATGACCGTACACGGTCGAATAGCATCTACCCCGGGTGTCAAGTTCCTGTATAAATACTTATATGGGCCATGGCATGGACACAACCCCCCCCCCCAGCACAATGGAGAATGGCAAACATCACACCATTACATTATTGTGGTCGATAGTGGTGCAGGAGGTAATGCTATCGTTTGGCAACCAGAGGGTTGCAGGTTCGAGCCCTGGTTCCTCCTCACCCCACCAAAGTGTCCTGAACCCCAAATTGCTTTTGGAGGCAGCACTAGGCCTCAGCGACAGTATCCACGGAGATGCTATGACATCATCTGACACCTTATCCAGGTGTCAGAAGTCAAAGGTGTGCTGTGTATCTACATATGACAAATGGACAGACTTGGAAATGATCCACATGACAGTCCAGAAATCAAAGTCTGCCTTATCACGGACAGCAGTATCACCATCAGCACCCGCACTGCCAAACGTAACACAACCGCTTCACTTGGCAGTGGGAGCACCTTCAACTGCTGGGGCAGCAGCGATCACAAACTGCAGGGTGACTTTTCATCTAGCCACCCTGCTGGCTAATTCATGAATGCTCAAAACTGGCCAGTCAATCCCCAATAGCTGCACACGACATGCAGCTCCAGAATGGGATTTGCTGAGCAAATTAATGCAGAGGTATTTAAGGGTATTAACTGGGTGGAAACTAACCAGAGTCTATGGTTCTTTACAACCAACAGGGCAGAATCTTGGGAAACAACGGAATGAAGGTTGTAGCAGAACCCACTACATGGTCGCAAGCCAGTTGACGGTGGTGCACCTGATTGCTCATTCAACTCTTTGTGGTGGCTGTTTGAGCTGATATTGCTGTAGTGGATGGCTATTCTGTCAACTTACAGCCATATTAAGAGAGGAAACACCTTGGAATTTATAGGAAACTGCAGTCATGCAAGTCACCAACAAGCTAAATAAAACTGAAATCAAATGAAGTCTCCAATGAGAAGCAGGTTGAATTAGTATGAGAAGAGCAGCCACAATGACACCTGCCAGGCATTTGAGGTTATTACAAATACAACAGACATGACAACTTACCCACAAGAAGCCAAACAAAGTTGGAGTTTCGCTTCACTAAGTATTTGTCTAAGTCCCCGAAACTGGGGAAGGCACTATCATTGCCCTTGGCTTCCATGGCGACGGCGGGGCGCTAAGACTTGGAGCTCGGCAAGCCACTGGGACAGCCTGGAGGTCTTCAAATGAGGACAGAGAGAGGAAAGGAACTACAGGTGACCTATCCTTCCTGCATCCATATCCTGGAAAGACAGAAAACAGGAGGCTTTTGTAAGTGCAGGGAGCAGCGAGGTTAATCAGCGGAGCACCTTCAACTGGTGGGGCAGCAGTGATCACAAACTGCTAGGTTTGTGTCAACAGTTGTTGTTAGCTGCTAGGCCAACAAATTACTTCAATAAAATGTGAAACCAGCACCAAATTCTTACAAATGATAAACTGTAAACTGAACAATCCACGCATATAGAACCTTCCTTTAAGGAAGCAGTTCAAAAAGCACAGAAATAGAAGGATCGGCGGTTACCTTCTGGTAGTTACTTGTGGCAGTATCTGAGAAATGCCCCCCCCCACACCCCCCCAGGTTTTATTCAGGCATCTTAGAAGTCAGCTGGTGATCTCAGTCCCCACCCTGGACCTTCCAGACACACAACAGGGCCCCAGTCCAGCTCCCTCAAGGGCATTACATAATAGCTGGCTGACACAGTGCTCTGCCAAGATTTCCCAGCTGTAACCGTGACGATAAAATGCAGCTCCAAAGAGGATGCTCTGCTTTGCCTTCTGAATGACATACTGAATGAAGTTTTCCTTTATAGTGAAAACAGCACACATTACAAAAGCTTAATGGTGTATAATACCGGAATTAAGACTATGGTGAGCATACAAACATTAGAGAACTAACCACAAATTAAGGATACACAATATTTCGGGTAACATATCAGTATCAGTTGATTTTCATTGAAAGTCAAGATATCAGCATCAGTATGCCGGTGACATCGACATGACATAAATATCTTGCCTGATATTGCTGGCCAATATTTAAACTTCATCAATACTCAAAGTTTGCAACGCTAGACAAACATGTAACTACTAAAATAATGCAGATGAAAAACATATCAATTCTGTGATTATCTGCGGTACTGGTTTTGAATATTTTTATTTTGAATCAAATAAATATCAATTTACAAAATCCCAAGATCAATCTTGTTCATTCATGCCTTTTCCCCATGACTTTGAATATATTTCCACTGAATTTTTCTTACCAACAAGTGGAAAGTTATGTTCATGCTCCACTAACAGTGCTTGAACAAATCCGAGAGCAGTCAGTATATTAAACAAATTGGCTTTTCCAAACTCTCGAAATAACTTCATATTGAATAATCAGTTTTCCAGCTGCGATATCTTCTAGCAAAAGCAAGCAATGGGAATTTTAATGACAGACCGTGGATGTTCACCAGCAGGGATGCACACCAATCATTGGTTCAGTACCTTGGTTAAACCACACTTTACTGGACAGGTCAATCTCATTAAGTTTTGTAGCTATTATCCCATATATTCTACCTTTTGCGGATTCATTCATTCATTCATTCATTTTCCAACCCGCTTTATCCTATTGGGTCGCGGGGGGTCCGGAGCCTATCCCGGAAGCAACAGGCACGAGACAGGGAACAACCCTGGACAGGGGGCCAGCCCATCGCAGGGCACACTCACACACTGTTACCATTTACTCACACATGCATACCTACGGGCAATTTATTAACTCCAATTAGCCTCAGCATGTCTTTGGACTGCCATTAGCCCTTAGCCATTAGCCCTCAGTCCAAAGCACGTAGCCATTAGCCCATAGTCCATAGCCCTTAGCTCTTTCTTTCACTTGAAGTCCTTTTCACTCCCTCCCTGCACACTTGACCAAATGCCTCACTCAACCTTTCCTCTGCAAGCTAATCTTACCTGGGTCACTAAATTCACACACTACTACTACTGAAGTATAATAATAATAATAACAGTATACTTGAATTTTTTGTGACCCCTCCTTTCACCCTATAGCCGGCTGCACTTCCTGGTTGCCTCTAGAGTCCTCAGCTGATCGATTGTCAGCTGGTCATTAATTACAGCAAATCTAAGTAAAGCTCATTATCATTATCAATCGCAGTTTTCCAGCCCCTCCACAAGGATGCTAATATCAGGAGCAGTCGTCAAGGACCCACAGACGGTCCACGTTTTGCACCATCCCAACTCTGCCAGATAGTCCACATATCTGTTCCCTCCAAACTCCATACCGAGAGCTGGGGAAGAATAAAAACATGGTCTGGGGGTCCCGAGGGAAACACTGGCTTAAACATCCTGTTCCCCTTGATGCAGCTTGGCTAACTGAGAAACCGTCAAACATATTATTGAAAAACAAAGTGAAAGTGTTTATGGGAGGGGTTTAGGTAGACAATGAGAACAGAAGTTTCAGAAGTAGACCCTGCCAGACGTTCAACAGGAAATCCTACAACAGGAAATAGAGTCCACAAAGGGTCCACAGCAGCCTCAAGGAATTCTGAGAACTATATCAGCCCCCCAAGGATACAGATCATTTAAGCTGCCATCCCAGCTCACAATGAAGCCTGAAGCAAACTGTAGAGCTCTGCTCTCATTTAGGTTCCAGTCCTGAGGCGGCAATTAGTCTCAGTCAGGTTCCAGTCCTGAGGTCCCCCAACTAGTCTCATTTAGGTTCTAGTCCTGAGGCGGCAACTAGTCTCAGTCAGGTTCCAGTCCTGAGGTCCCCCAACTAGTCTCATTTAGGTTCTAGTCCTGAGGCCCCCTAACCAGTCTCATTTAGGTTCTAGTCCTGAGGCCCCCCCAACCAGTCTCAGTCA
>JAODKF010000055.1:4965939-4983065 GCA_026779585.1 Mormyrus proboscirostris | reverse complement strand
CCAACCAGTCTAGTCAGGTTCCAGTCCTGAGGTCCCCCAACCAGTCTCAGTCAGGTTCTAGTCCTGAGGCCCTCCAACCAGTCTAGTCAGGTTCCAGTCCTGAGGCCCTCCAACCAGTCTAGTCAGGTTCCAGTCCTGAGGTCCCCCAACCAGTCTCAGTCAGGTTCTAGTCCTGAGGCCCTCCAACCAGTCTAGTCAGGTTCCAGTCCTGAGGCCCTCCAACCAGTCTAGTCAGGTTCCAGTCCTGAGGTCCCCCAACCAGTCTCAGTCAGGTTCTAGTCCTGAGGCCCTCCAAAAAGTCTCGGTCAGGTTCTAGTCCTGATGCCCTCCAAACAGTCTCAGTCAGGTTCCAGTCCTGAGGCGGCAACCAGTCTCAGTCAGGTTCCAGTTCTGAGGCCCTCCAACCAGTCTCAGTCAGGTTCCAGTCCTGAGGCCCTCCAACCAGTCGCAGTCATTGTTCTAGTCCTGAGGCCCTCCAACCAGTCTCAGTGAAGTTCCAGTCCTCAGGCGCTCGAACCAGTCCACATTTTTGTTCCATTGCTGCACATCAACTCCTTGTTTTACTCTTCAGCTATTTATACAGCCCTTTGTTACCTGTCCCAGGCATGTAGTCAAAAGACTAAAATAAGAAAAGAATCAACTGGCCTAAGGGGCTGAGGGTCACTGCTCAGTACCATAGAACTCCTGTTTACCGTATTCACTACAGACATTTGCTGTGTAAAAATGATGAATGAAATTACAACCTGGTCAGTGAATCCGGCCAGTGCTCCAACCTGGCCAATCAATGTGGACTGTGTTGCACATCTGTGCCAATTCCACAATAGTGACAAGGGGGCAGAATGTGGCTCAGTGGGCTAAGCCTGTGTCCCTGTAATCAGAAGGTCGCTGGCTCAAAACCAGCCTCAGCACATCTGCGGGTCCTTCAGCAAGGCCCTTAACCTCCAGCCCTTTGCGGACAACATACTCCTACAAAAAGGAGTAAGTTGGGAGAGGCATTGAAGATCAATAAAGTGTCAGTTATTATTAATTAAGAGATGAGAGTACTGCAAAAACATCTATGTGCACAGGAAGTCAAAAGACTGACCTTTATTGAAAACTAGAACACTTTTAAATTGCACCATACGGACTATATGTGGGTCTGACTTCAAAGTTTTTGTCATGTGTACTAAAGACAGTGAAATTCTTATTGCACGTTAACTCCTCAAATTCATGATTGAAGTAAAAAGCAACAATGTAAATAAGAAAATATAAACAACAATAAAAACAATACCACAATGGTCAGTAAGTATAATCCCATAGTCTGTGCAACATTACACCATGGGCTAAGATAGAGTGGTGAGTCACTGAAACAGTGGCAGGTTATGTAACAGTGACAGTGACAATTAACGGTGACAGTGTGGCTGTATTAATACTACTAATCTATCAGCTATTTTACCGATTGGTCAATTAATCTAAATGATTAATGTTCCTTCAGAAAATCAAGTTGACCATTAAAATCAAGTTATTTTATTTCATTATTTTGACAACAACATACTCTTTGTTAGTGCAGGGCTTTAGATAATAGGTGCTGGCTTTTCAGCAGCATATAAACATCAGTCACAATTCAGAGAGTAGTTTGCCTAAAATATTAATGAGTTTGTCATTTGTCAACTGCATAAATTCAAAAATTAATAGGCTTATGCTTATTAAGCCACATGCGGCTGTTTTGGTAAATCATGGAATCATAAGCACTGAAATGGGGGTGAAGAAAGGGACAGATCAGCAACCACATCTTTTGGAAGAGGAGACATTGTGCTTAAACAAAGTTAAAAGACATTGATGGTGGGTGTGGTGGTCCTTTCTGCAGTTTATAGTCCGACACGGTATTTTTTTGGTAAACATGGTTCTCATTTTTATCACAAATTATTTTCTATTATTATTTACTGCCTGTTTTTTGTTTCAGCTTTAGTTTATAATAACCAGCTCAAGCTCTCAACGACCCCATCACACACAAACACACACCAGCACCATCAACAAACACAGAAAATGCCCAGATTTTAGCCTAAATATTTTCTCAGACACTTACTCGGATGGAGATTCTAAGGTATCAGGCAGAGAACTTTATGGTTTTAATCGCTAGTGTATTTAGCAGCTACAAGGACAAAAGATATTAAAAAACGTACCAATGGTAGTTTAACGAACATGAACCGACAACACTTAGGGTGGTTTTGCCTGCTTTGGTGGTCTATCGTTCAGAATAGCACCTGCGCATTTCCTCTGCAGCTGCTCCTGCATAGCGCTGGTGCCGCTGAGGTATTGCCATCCAGCTTTATGGTTATATGATAAAAAACATACTCCCATAGTTACATTGTGGTGTTAAAGGAAAACATCTGTTATAATGAACTTATGCGTTCTGGAAATCATAACGGCAATTTCATTAAAATAACTTTTAAAACTACGTGTCGATTTAAAATTTTGATGTTGATGCATTTCAGCGTCAGTTTCAACAACTACGCGAAGTAATGGTGGCAGCCCTAATGCGGTGTAAGGCGGTGCCTTTTTCAGTTCTACCTAGGATGTCTGTCTTTTTTTAAACAAGAGCCCAGGATCCACACAGACAAACGTCAAGTTTCCGGGGATCAGTTGCTTTTCTGCGATTCCCATGCTAATGACCGATTCCCACTTTGTAAATCGTTCCTACAGTTACGAAGAAGAAATAGTGTTTCTTAATGAGGCAATTCAGGAGCAAGACCTTGGCAATGCACAGTATTACCCTGCCCCCCCCCCCCATACCCCCGTCCCTCCCGACCGCCAAATATCACTGATGAATCGATATGAATAAACGTGAACACAATAATTAAATGCACAAAAGTATGACCTGTAGGCATAGGCGAGACATGCAGTGCATACTAGATAATGTTACTATGTTTGTTTAGTTTAGCGTGAGGTCATGTAAACACAAACAGAAAATGCAGAAGGACATACTAGATAATGTTACTATGTTTGTTTAGTTTAGCGTGAGGTCATGTAAACGCAAACAGAAAATGCAGAAGGACTAGAACACAGCAAGTTTTACTTCAATGGTTTTCCACACTACAAATAGAAACTGCCATTCCATTGTTTTCAGTTCAGTTTCGGCAATTAAACAAAAGCAGCTGAATGTGAACCTCAGAGTTGTGGCACTTTCTATACATTAACTTCTTCTGGAGGAAACACGGATATAAAGGAAACAGCTTCCACCCTTTCTCTTCTTGTTAGACTTCTATCCATCTTTCTCTGATAGTGACTTATCTAAACAGACCAAAGGTGATCCACACACGTCAGGGGCAGGGCACCCCCACCTGGAAAATTACCCAGATAAACAGCTGGGGGTGGGAGGAGGGACAACACAAGCCCTGCATACAGGCATGAGTGGTGACCAGATGCAGGTGTGTGAGGAAAACTCCTCACATTTTAGTTTTCTGTTCTCACTCCTCGAAAATACAGCAGTATCATTTTCACTGCATCCCACTGGGTCAGTGTGACGGTGAAGACCCCTTTCTGTCCTTCTGTTAGATACAGTATGGAGATATCCATAAAACAGCTTATAAGCTTAGATTATACAAGCTTACTGATCACAGTGTTTGCTGACACTGCAAAACAAAGAAACACAAAGTTATATTCTCCCGGATTTGTGAATCTGTCTGCCTCACATGTGCAGCTTTGGTGCTGTTTCAGCACTTTCTCTTTTAGTCTCGGGTGAACTGAATTGCTTCTGTTCAAAAGGAAGCAGAGCCCAAAGTTTTAACAGTGTTTTATTATTGCAACAAAATTAATTAAAAGTACAGTCAATATAGGTTCCCTCTACAGTATGTGTGCCACATATCAGAATGTAAAGTCCTATTGCATAATTACCCACAATGCACCACAATGCACCTTGCTTCTTGACCTACATGCGCTTGCTTGTTGCCAAGTATGCCGGCTATTTCCGAAAGGTAAATACATGTGATTGACTGGAATTCAGAGGGAGGGGATTTTACATCTATGCAAAGTCACATACCAAATATCCATAAACATATTTGCATGTATTTTGCTCTTGTGATGCCTAAGTCTAAGTTAAGAAAATCAGCATGTGGATCTGAATCTCTGAATAACCTCAGATTGCACACACAACCTCCCAGGTGTAAAATGGAAGCCTAAAATAACCAGGGTCGACATACAAAAACATGTGTTTGCCATTTAACTACATTAATCGGGCCAGACTTTTCAATACCAGACTACGAAAGAACAGAATATACTAGTAACAGATATTATACAGATATATAAAAGCCATTTTAAAGTGGGATTTAAAAAAATACATATTACACTTTACATGCAAATGCACAATAAAAGACACCTCTAAAACTGTATTTTAAAGATGTATAAACATGTAACAGATACATGCAAACAGTGTACAGGGAGAAGCACAGCTATAGTCTAAATTCCTCAGAGGGCCCAATGAGCATATTATTTCCTTTGAACTTCCCAAGCAAAACAGCCAGGTGTATAAAGGCCTGGATCTACATGGCTTTGGATGAAAGCATTTAAGCAGCAAAATGTAACGCAGCAATTCTCATTGGTTCTAGTAATTCCTGAGTGACCACAATTTTTTATGACATAATCGCACTTCATGCTGCCATATTTCACAAAAGCAATTGGGATTCGGTGTTCTTCCCAAGCACTTCTGTCAGCAAGCCCGAGTCATTAAACAGCACGCCACCGACTGCCCAGAGACTGAACTGCAAAGCTTTAGAAACTTGACCACCTTCCACAATGTGTCATCAAGCAAAAACCTGCTCTGTTCGGTTTAATGTAAATCCCTCTACTCCGTTCCTATTTATAGTCCGAGGTCTCGTGGGACATAGGGGATTAGAAAGTCGGAGGGGGTGCACCTGAATGTAAATAAGACTACATACTGTAAGGAGAACACGATCCTAGGATATATGGTCATTTTCGGTAACGAACGAAAAAAAAAATATTGCTTCTTCTTTTTCTTGGAAACTGAATATGAACCGGTCAGTTTACTCCGTTCAATAGATTTTCTTTTATATTCGAATCAGAACTGGGACACAAACTTTAACTTGCACCACGAACCCTTTAAGTTGCAGTATGCGTGTTAGCATCATTTTGTAACTTTTAACAAATGAAATGCCCTGTGCGTAAAGACAAGAGCAAAGATAATACTCCCACCTCGGTGGTTCTCGCTCATAATCATTCAAAGACAAGAAAACTGCTACTGATTCAAATAATAAAAATAAATATTGACATGTTTCAGTTGCATGTAACGAATTAATATATTATTTTCGTACTCGGTACAATGCGATGCAATGTGTGCAAAATAAAATCCCGAAACGGAAACAACAAAATAGCTACAATCGCTCTGAATGTAACAAGTAAATTAATGAAGATCGATGAGAAAAAAAAGGGGCTTGAGATACTTCAGAAGCTGGGTCTCCAACAGGGGTGTGTGAGTTGCATGCTTGAACAACACATCAAATTAAGAACCGATTCAGATAACCCACATTTAAAGTTAACGAAATCCATACATTTTTGACTTAGCAAAGGCTAATATCTGTGTGCCTAGCTCTCAGTGGTGGGTGCAGCCGGCCGTGGAATGGTTGTCTGCAGGCAGCCGGTGCATCTTATGTTGCAAGCTGGGTGAGCAATGCTTGGTGCTTGATGGATGGACAGTCACGTCCAAGACTTAAAAACCATCGATGGACCATTAACACCTATTTGCAAATGCGGGTTGCGGCCATCGTGCTTTTTTCTCATTCTGCATCATTCGCAGCCCCCGTGTTTTTGTGCACGGTGCAGCTGGGTTGGCCGCGCCCAAATCTCACGTCAAATGCCACAAAAACGCGAAAAAATGCAACACCTACCTTCTGGCACGAGGTGTACTTCTGCATCTCATCTCCTCCCCCGTGCTTTTTACCGAGAGGCAACATACGTCCGAATCCAAACGGCCGCACTCACATCACGCAGACAGCCACCAGCTTCCATCATTATTTACATGTTCGGCAGGGTCTTCCTGTCATGGACTACACTGCCCCGGTGTTCGACCAATCACAAGCCGCGGATTTCCGACGTTGACCAATCAGCGGTACAACGTAGAAAACTATGCGAGTACAGTAAAATATGCATATTTTCAGCGGCCAATTAAAATTTCCGTTTCATTTAAAGCAAGGAGCGCTGTTATTACAGGTTATTTTCTGCTATAATTTTCCATCCCGAAATCCTAATTATTACATATAAGCGACAATTACTACAGAGGTCGTTGAATGATACACTACTGTATTAATATTTCATTATTGTTATCTTACATCTAGCTTTAAAATGAAGCATCGCGGTAATATGTATATTTGAAAAATGTTAATAGGACACCATTTATCTGTCGAGGGGAAATCTATGTTATTGTTATTATTATTAAATCTAGCATCTAGCATCTGGATAAACACCATTATGTGCTGTTGCCTCAGGTCCATTAAATGCAATATTGTGGACATGCGGTGACTTGTATGAAATGTAGCCATTACTAGTAATGTCATTTGCAGGAAATTGTTCTGTGTCCTCCAGTGTTTAGTGACGTCAATAAGATCGCCCATTGCTCAGCCTCGCGAAGTAAATCTGAGCTAGAATGAATGACGACATCGGCGGAGCTATAAAAGGCACCCGTGGATCACCTCCATGTGGACTAGCGTGTCCATTTAGACGCGGCACATAGTGGATTTTCAGACAAATTGTTATGCCTTCATCAAAAACAAAATAATAATGTGCAACGGAAGCCATTTAAAGGCAGACAAAATACAATCACTTTCCTTTATTATCACCTGTCACATGAAATTCCCTGGTTCCCGTTGAAACGTTTGTATTCATTAACAAAATAAATGTCCACCCAGGTTCAAAGTTTTAAAAGCAACCGAGGATAGCAGTCAGAGTAAAAAAAAATGCACCAGAAGTTTATTGTGTCATGCAGTGGTAAGCGTTCGGCAGAAACCTATACAGTCTGCAGCCTTTGTTAATAAAGAGAAACCATAGTCAGCATGACGTGAATCATCACTCATACAAATATTTGTATGGATTTACTTGGTAGAGGCTTCCATTCAAATTGCCTGCTCTTGATTACAAATGCATGAAGTATTAAGCCAATTATAAACCTTGATTAACAAAAGCAGCTCTGTAGAAGTACCCAAATGTCAAGCGGTTGCAAACGGGATTTTAATGGCTGGTGAATTAAATCTTTTCGCGGTGTCAATTACGGGTAGGTTTACACGCTATTTTTTCCATATTGGGTCTAGCTATTCCAAGACTATGAGCAGGTTAAACTGTTGGAAGCAGTTGGAATTAAGCAGCCAGGATTTGACAGTTTATGATATTCCTTTACACTAATGTTTCACAATTCACGTTTCTAGCTGGCGCTAGGACGGAGCAAAAACGTAAACCTTCTGCCAAGGAGCTCGAAGGCAGCAAAAACCTGTGGGTCCCCGAAGACCTGCTTTACACCATGCATCCTGAGCCATCCCATCACAATTTTAAACGTCCATTACCAGTAGAGCAATGTGAATTGGAAACTACCTGTGTTTTTCAGAGGTTAAAAATGATCTGGGTGGTTAATGAAGTTACACATCTTACTGGGTGTTAATGGAAGTATTTAACAGCCATCGAAAAAAGCTGACAATGATGGTTAAATAGCAGTATTTTGATATTCATTTAAATTAATTTACTATTCCCGATTCTTTACTGGGGTGACTCTTGTTTAACAACTATGCACAAGAATACACAAGAAATTAAGCCTACCAGTCAAAAACACATAGAATAAAAAAAATAACAGACTCAGCATGTAATTATTGATGAAATACTCCAAATAAGGAACGATGACCATGGAAATGGGACAAGTTGGTCACCTAATAGTCAGTACTGGCCTGTGAGAGCTGGAATAGACAAAGCGGCACAGGAGAGAGCAGGGACCGCATCAGAGAATAATCTAATCGGGAAGTGAAGCACGAAGCAACAGAGCCAGTCCACATATAACCAGGGAATCAAGCAATGAAACATTCAGACGCTGGTGACCTTGAACAAACATTGGAACAAGCAAAGAAGCAACAGCCAGTGTGATCCTAGAGAGATTGATAGGCTGCCTATGGGGGTGGGTGATTACAAATTAGACCCTTCTGGGGGCAGATATCTATCATTCCATCCATCCATCCATCTTCCAACCACTTATACTGGTCAGGGTCACAGGGATTCCTATGGCCTATAGCCAAAGGTGCAGGCTGATGGACACCCTGAACGGGATGCTACTGTAGTCCATGTCTGACATGAGCACAGATGGGATTAGTGATCTCCCATGTAACACAAGCATCCATCTTCTAACCAATTTTCCATTCAGGGTTGTGATGAACCTAAAGGTAACTCCTAGATGCACAGGGTGCAACAGTACCCTGGCAGGGATGTCCGGCCCTCCCGGAGTACACACACTGCGGGAAATGTAGAGACCTGCCCCCCTCTTTTTGGACAGTAGGAGAAGACTCAAGCACCACGGGGAAAAATGTGAACTGCACACCTTCAGAGCAAGGATTTGGATCCCAACACAGAAGATCTGAGGAAACACTGCTAATCACTGATAAATATTTACAAACAGGAATTGACTAAAAGGCCATTATCATCTTTTTTAAAGACTTTATTGCCAATGTTAACTGAAATAGTTACCACAACTGATAAAATAAGTTCCTAAATATGTCTTTCAAATTCTGTAATTTTGTCCAAAATAACTTTAAAATATTAACGTTTTTACAGTTTGACATTTCAGGTTGAGAATCCTTGGCCTGGCTATGCGACTATGCTTAAATTGTTAATCATTGTTACAATATGGAGTTAACTTGAATTATCTTGTGTGGGACATGTTTGTGGAATAGAAGGGGCTGACACACACCCATGAAAAGCAGTTGAATATCCCATCTGAACACACCCTATAAACTCACTCACAATAAGGTGGAATGGAATACTATGCTACGGTAACTTCAAAAAAACACCCGCAGAAAGATTATTTGAAGTGGAAATGGTCCCTCTTCATCTTAAAATGAGGCTCATGCCCTCATACCCCCATTTCTGATCTAAACACACACACCTGGCACATGTTTCACAGAAAATGACCAAAGAAACCACAGAATTGATATGCAATCTGTCTCAATGCTGTGTCATGTTCTGTAATGACCAGGATTCAATTACAATCCAGGTTAACAACCAGAAAAAAGATCATTTGTAACTTATTTGGTACAGATGAGCCTCTTCATTGAGGAACCGGTGACTTGTTATGCTTATGATTGAGTTCTACTGGATTCGGAAGTCTGTTCTGATTTTTGGACTCTTTTACTGAATGCGATTTGGACTTTGCATATGTGCTGGCTTTGGTTTTCACACTGGGGATAGGTTTTGGTCTTGGATGATATTTTAGGACTGGTCACTCCTTGTTGTGAATCAGTAGACCTGCTTGCTGATTAGAACTTGGAATTTCTTGTGTACATAAACAGGGTCACAGCAGAAGAGAAAGGGTAGGAACGCTATGTCTGTTCATTACAGGGTTCACACAATCATACACAGTCACACGCTATGGGTGAATCTGTTCTTCATTTTACAGTACCTAAATTGTACCGTTGAGGGGTGGAAGGAAACCCAAAGAAACATGGGGGAAACGTGTGATCTACACACACACAGAGCTGGGGGTCGAAACCTCTGTGTCGGTCAAATGGATAATCGATATGTTCACAAACTCAATTAAAACAGTGTCCATAAAGGCACATGCCATGTTAGATCCACTCAATGTTAAGATTGTTCATTCAGTTGAATGTTTGATTCATTTATTTCCCATTTGAATTGATTTTTAAACATGAGAGCAAAAGTATTTTGGCACGAGAAATAGCATTTGGTAAAATGAGGTAAGATAAAATGAAATAAAGTGCAAAAACAATACACCAGAGGCGAAACCAGATTTTAAGGAGATATATGTAACTGGTATCCTCAAGATTGCTCATCAGTTGAAATGTCTCAGCATGGGACATTCAGTATTTACATCCATACGGCAAACGCGTTCATGCAGCAGGGTGTGTCTAGGCTGGTCTGTATGCTGAAAGCTTAGGATAAGAATGTGACTCATGGTCCAGCTGTAAAACACCTGCATGAAGCATAAATCTTCTAGCTACTTATGCAGGACAAGGGAGCACAGGGACTCCCAGGCAGCACAAGGCACGACGCTGGAGAAGAGCCTGACTGGAATGCTGCTCCACCACAGGGCACACACTGATACACAGTACCAGTCCAAAGTCTGTACATACCTGTTATTAATGCATCCGTCTCTATTTTAGTCGTTATTCACCTTATAGCAAAAGGTGAACTGTTGAATATCTGAAAATTTTCTCAAATTTTAGACTCTTCAAAATAGCCCCCTTCTGTTTTGATGACAGCATGGCAGACTCCTGGCATTCGTTCATCCAGCTTCCGGGTGTCGCCACCTGGAACGAATCTCGAACAGTCCTGAAGGAGTTTCCCCAAGTTCAGGGCACAAGTTGGCTACCCTGCTCATAATCTTCAATCCCGAACTGCGGGGTTTAGGTGGAGAGATTGGGGGTCACAGGTCACCTGTCACAGCACTCCATCTTTTTCCTTGTGCATCAGATAATACTTACTTCATAACCTGGAGTTTTACTTTTCTCTTATCGTGCACAACTGTTCAGAGGGACCAGGGTTGCATGTCTATATGCTGTATATGTACAACTGTGTACGTGTCAAATTAACCTCTTAAATCTTGGAGATGTACTTAGGGTTTTTAAGTTTTTGAAAACAAATGATTTTCAGTAGCTGGGCCCTGCCTTTTGAGTGAAACTTAACTATCTGAAATTTGGAGATGCCAGTTGGCTTTACTGCATGTCTTTGGTACTTAGTACCCAGCAAATTATGACCATGGGAAATCACAGGGAAACACAGGGAGAACACGGGAAAGCACAGGGAAACACAGGGAGAAAGCACAGGGAAACACAGGGAGAACACGGGAAAGCACAAGGAAACACAGGGAGAACACGGGAAAGCCCGGGAAACACGGGGAGAACACAGGGAGAGCACGGGGAAACACGGGGAGAACGCAGAGAGAACACGGGAAGCACGGGGAAACACGAGGAGAACACAGAGAGAACACGGAAAATCACAGGGAAACACTGGAAGAACATGGGGAAACACAGAGAGAACATGGGAAGTCACAAGGAAACTCTGGAGAACATGGGGAAACATGGGGAGAACACAAATATCACAGGGAAACATAAGGAGAACATGGGAGAACATGGGGAGAACACGGGAAATCATGGACAAACATGGGGAGAACACGTAAACATGCAGTCTATTCCCTACCCACCTTCACAGTGCTAAACAGACACCTTGAGGACCAATTCACCTTCCATGCAATCCCACAGCAACAGAAGTGTCATTTTATTACAAAAATGGAACAATCCCTTTTGTACGCAATAATAAAACTGAAGGTCAGAGGTTAAGCTGGCAAATCCTCCACAGCAATGTGTTGGTTTTTCCGCGGCTGCCCTGGTGCTGCGTCTTCCTGTGGGATGCCGTCGATTGCTCATTCATCTTTGCACAGAGGGGGCTATCAGTCTGTTCCACCATCTGCTCAGCTGCCTGTTCCTTATCCTGTCCTGAGCCCAGACGCCTGGCGGTTCCCCCGCTAATCCACTGCATTGTAATGGATCTGTCTATCACTCCATGCCGTCTCTGATGAAAAGGCCCCCTGCACATCCCCATCGACCACTGCCAGGGAGTCGGATGGACAAGCGCCATAAAATTTGCCGGCTTTCTTCCGGCGGCTTCCGTCACGGCAACGGCTGCGACATTCCTATCAAAGAACGTTAATGCGGCGATTCTGATCGACTGATTGCTGGGAATGGACTCAGGTCTCTCTGGTGTCAAGGGACAGGTCATGCTGACTCCTGCTGCGTCATGTGATGTTAACAATGTGGAAGCAGGGGGTGAACGTTTTCTTTGGCAAACTGAACTTGCATCATGCCATGGTTAGTCAGAAGACGTGTGCGTTCATAATTATCTGACACTCTATAGCACTGGTGTCAAACTCCAGTCCTGGGGGGCCGGAGCCCTGCACATTTTTGGGTTTCCCCTAATTTAACACAGCAGATTCAACTCCTTGTGCTAATTACCACACAGCTCTTGAGCTGAATCATTTGTGGTGGAACAGGGAAATAGCTAAACTACACAGGGCTCCGGCCCCCCAGGACTACAGTTTGACACCCCTGCTCTATAGTGTCATTTGAAGGTCTTCATCAAGGCAAAGTTAGTGTCTAGTTTCAGTCGTTGATTTTGATCTGATAGAGACTCTTCAATAGGATTCCTACACCTAGATGACTCATAGGACATCAGTGACTTGATATCAAGGATTTATGAGCGTGATTCCTGACGTCTGACCTCCATACCGGATACTGCATAAGCATCACAATCTCCACCATCTACTAATGAAAAAAAGGCGCAATCGTCTTCTAGAAGTTGATACAAATTGAAGCAACTCAGGCAAAATACAACTGCAGAGACAGCAGGGATCGTGCATCTTCTGGCCATTAAAGCTCAGGTCATCACAGCAGGTCACCCACTCATCTAAGGAGAAGACAAACATAAGACAAGCAGGTATAACATGATCCAGCTTCTTTCTGTTGGGCCCACTAGCAGAGTTAAAACCAGTCTATCCAGGGCTGGTCCTAGCCAATAAGGCACCTCCAATGAAGGCCATCTCTGGCATCTATAGTACTGCCTGGTCCAGATTCTATCAATTCTGCAATTGCCTTCTGGAGCAGAGAATGTACCTGCCACCAAAACGCATCTGAACATCATGACAGTAGCCATAATGTCAATGATGTATCACTAGATATCTTCTGTTAGGCAAACATTTCTTCAACAAGGATTCAATAGCAGAGCAATGTTTGGAATCAGAACCACCAGGTTCCCCCCTTCTGCTCCAGATTATGTGCTTGAAAATTACTGTTTTTGAATAATCTCTCCAGGTATGACTGACGCAGTTATCTGAAAGATCCAGAACAGAGCAAATGCCTTTACTCAAGTAGGTCTAAATGTTTTATCTGTTGTACATGATTTGAGGATGGAAGAACAGGATGAGACACAGACAACACCAGCAGTTCTCCTGCTATTAATTCCAGAAATTGCATCTTTTATTAGGACAGACCTCATAGATATGGAGACATGGGCTGACTGACCACAACAACAGTGATCCAGTGGTACATGCTTTCAGCTGTGTGGTGTAGGTCGTACTACTGTCCTGGAAACATACTATAGTATATGTGCTTTTCAGGTACACAGTGTCCACACTGTTACTGTCATTCACAACTGTAGACTTCCATTTACGGTATGAATAAATAATCTGTAAACTACTGTGTTCAGATTTGCAGGCATTAATCACATTTTAAAGAATCTGCATGGAACACCATACAGCTCCAGGCCAGAGGTATAAGGACATTTAACACCTGACCATGAATTCTGTAAATATAGTGGAAAGGAAGCAGATGCCTGAATGAAGGTCACTTGGCGCTCACATGTAGCCGTCATGTGTCTTTTTCAGATTTGTTGAAAACGCGGTTCTTCAGGTAGTCGTATCTCTATGTATGATGATGATGATGATGATGTGAACTACGAAGTCCCGTGCCTGTCGGTCTGGACACCGTATCCCCCTGCAGTTCACTTCTGCAAACTGAACGGCACCCATCGGTGGCGGGGAGACGCCGCACTTCGCGGGGGGAAATAGCACGTCCAGCCGCTTGCCGGGAGCGCATAGAAAGCTGAAGAAATCACAGCATATTGGAGCAAGGAATCGGAGGCTGTCTGTATGTCCACGAAGGCGAGAAAGTATCAGAAACGCGTGTCATTCTCCGAGGAGGAAAATGAGTGTAAAGAAGAAAACGGCGGCGTGGATGCGCGTTACTTAAAATCCGTGAAAACGGTCCGAGATGCATCTGGATATTACCATCATCACAATATGTGAGTATGTAGAAATAAAGGGGGAAAAACAGTTTGAGACAATATCGGAACTCCTTTTTACGACGAAAGAAATCAAGTAACTGTGCTATATTAAATTCTGAACATTTGTACATATTTTCGGTTTCTATTACACATAAAAATTTTCTTTAAATTTCGTAATTTCTTCTGCGAAAAACTTGCATGATGCTCCGAAGACTGACTTGTTAATTTATCTAAATAGAGTCTGTTATGCATAATGAAGCTGAAAAACAAAGTAAAATACAAGCGTTTTACTTGAGTAATTGAAATACAGGTTGGATTAATGTTGGCAGTGATCATTTGCCTAGCTTTTAGCGCCACTGGGCGGATTACGCTGTTTAATTACTGTTGGGCACTGCACGACAGATCATGCATTGTCGTTGCATTTTTAACTGTTTATTGACTCTACTTAATCAGCACTCTTTTAAAAACAGCTTTAGCAGTTAAGATTAATTCGTTTAGCTATTAACGCGCAAAACCCCTAATATTTTGACGAGCGCCTGTTTCCTTCCTATCAAACTGGAAACGAGTTAATTGTTAATATGCATACTATTAATAGGGTATGATATGGGAGATGTTTAATTATTTCATTGTGATCGAATAAAATAACCTGTTGTCTGGGAACTCATTTTACTTAATGTACAACAGAAGCGTCACACGTACAAGGTTACACACAGGTTGAAATATATTTCAAAATTAGAACAAAACGAATACGCATGCAGTGGTCGTCATGCTGTAAAATCGCGGGATGTAACAAACGTGATGCCGATTTCGGAGAATAGGCAATAAGTTAGGATTTTATCCTAGCTTTGCATCATGACACGTTTGACATGTCTGTGAATGATCTCCATCTTTCCTCTGGAGTGTTAATGTTTTAGAAACGATTGGGCATAGATGTAACCTAACTGTCCTGGCTCAGTGACATCCTACCCACAAAACCCAACCCCTGGCAAGCGAACAGTAACAACTACAACACAAACACACACAAATCCCTATCACCAGCCAGTATGCACGGCCTTCACTTATTCAAAGAATTCCAAATCTTCCCTTTGAAAAATGCAGGGCATACCAAACTCACTGACAATATCTGAGGATCTGGCAACATATTTACGATTTATCGTTTTGTACAGATTATAAGTCAAAGGCCCAGGGGGTGTTTTCACTCCCAATCCTTCTTCTGTAGAAAGCCAGGTCACAAAATGCCCTTTCCTCTGTATCTCCACAGCCTTATGGGAAAACAGCAGTAAGTCTCATTAACCAAAAATAGATTAAAAAAAAGGGAGATTTTAAGGATCACGGAGAAGGCAACCAGAGAATCATTAACAGTTCCAACACCACTGTGCAAAGAAATTTAGTTACGTTTATATCCAGCCCCTCATTTGTGCCACAGAATCGAATGGCTTGAGATTCAACAAACACACTGAATGGGAAGCTGTTCTGTTTTCCAGATGATCTAATGCCACCTGATTGGACTGTTCATTTTACCCACAATTCCACGCACATCAAACTCATGTGTTCTCCTGTTCTTCTTTAAATCCAATTAATTATAGTTACCTGTATATTATTATAACGTAACATGACTGCCAAGCCATAAACCCAAGATATTCTCCAGTCCTCAGAAAAAATATATTACTGTGCAGAAGAAAAAAAAATCCAACTCCTTATTCCAGAAAGTCCTTATTCCAGTCCTTCTTTAAATTTTAAAAGATCTGGCAAATGCCCTTGCAGGTCTGGTACTAGTTAAAAAATAAATGGAAGCACAAAACAGTAGCATTTCAAATTCCTCTCCCTTCTTGCTCTGGTATCTACAGTAAATTAGTAATCAGATTGAAAAGATACTATGTATATTTTATATTTTTTGTTTTGGGTTTACCCTTCAGTTTTCTGTTTTGGTTATACAGAGGTCTTTACACCGTATAAAGCAGGTATAGTAGGTATGTATGTATAGATTGTCACACACATTACATTTCAGTTTTCTAGCTGTCTAACATCACCAGCTTACGCTGACTAAAGCTTGCTGCTTAACTTAGTGCCAGAGATCTCTGTGAAGACGTGGCAGATGAACCTCTCGAAGATGTGCTGATATCCTGAAAAGCAAATTCTCCAGCGGAGACAATCCCCTCCAATCTCAGCATATACGGGTGCCATTTCCACTGTCCCGTTTCCTAGTGCCTAAGGGAGACTTTATTATTAGAAATGTATAAATTGTTCTACTGGCTGAACTGAGCACAGAACTGAGGTAATCGCACTGGCTGGAGAAAAGACAAAGATTTTCTAACATCAGTGTTTGAATTTGGTGTTGTTCTCTTTTCATTGCTGTTGATTTTGTATCAGTGACTTTTCATGCATATTCATTGAACTTTATACTGTGTTAAGACCTCTGTGTACCTGATCATATTGTGTACGACCTTTTGTCTTCTCTAGAAGACCCTTCGTTTCACCCCTGAGACAGGTGGCAAATAGCCAAGTGATTTGCAAATCAGTGAAAGTCCTAAACTTTTTTAATTGAGAGATGTTCTACAATGATTTAATGAGTGATTCCTTCAGTAAAGCTAAATGGAAGGTTTAAGCTGATATTCAAGTTGGATTCATGTAATTTGTACGGGAGTAAAGATCATCTGCAAAAGGGAATCACTGGTACGCAAATCCTGTGTCTTTCTGGGGAGGAATCTGCAGCAGGTCCTTAGGCTTCAGAGGCTAATCCACCTACATAGTCATATAATGACGCATAATGACGTTCTGGGCAGCGACGGGCCACATGCAGCACTGTGGTCCCGTAAGATTATAATAAAGCTGAAAAACCACAGGGCAACGCATGGTGATGCTGGTGCAAATGAACCTACTGCACTGCCCGTCGTATAAAACTACAGCACAAGCAAGCATGTACTACCGTACTATATTATAATACATACGCATGGTGATGCTGGTGTAAATGAACCTACTGCACTGCCCGTCGTATAAAAGTGCGGCACAAACATGTACGTACTACTGTACTATACTATAATACTTACGCATGGTGATGCTGGTGCAAATGAACCTACTGCACTGCCCGTCGTATA
>JAODKF010000055.1:4952722-4965839 GCA_026779585.1 Mormyrus proboscirostris | reverse complement strand
ACTGTACTATACTATAATACTTACGCATGGTGATGCTGGTGCAAATGAACCTACTGCACTGCCCGTCGTATAAAAGTGCAGCACAAACATGTACGTACTACTGTACTATACTATAATACATACGCATGGTGATGCTGGTGCAAATGAACCTACTGCACTGCCCATCTTATAAAAGTACAGCACAAGCAAGTATGTACTACTGTACTATACTATAATACTTACGCATGGTGATGCTGGTGCAAATGAACCTACTGCACTGCCCGTCGTATAAAAGTGCAGCACAAACATGTACGTACTACTGTACTATACTATAATACTTGATAATGGTAATAAAAAAATGAAGCTACTAGTTGATGTATTTACTATACTGTACTTTGATCATTTTGTAGGCTATAGCAGGTGTCTATAAGGCTATACATCTAGCTTTGTGTCAGTACACTCTATGATGTTCACATAACAACAAAATCACCTACAGTAATAATGCATTTCTCAGAATGCAGCCTCATCGTTCAGCAATGCATGATTGTAATTTCATGTGAATCAAGAAGAACCAAGTTTTAGCTGGATTTTTCCTGCCAATGGCTGCAAAGGGCACTTGTGTTTCACAAACATATGACAAATACACCTCATGCTGATTGGTTCCCAGTTACCATGAGTGGTCAGGGGTAGCTTAACAGTTAGCATTGAAAATTTAGGTATAGGGATAACAGCTGGTTGTGTCTGATGCTTGTGTGGTTCTGCGTTAATGCTAAGGATAGATGGCTGTAGCCTTTGAAGTGTTTGCCCTGTATTTGTGATTCATTTTTTCTAGAGTTGGTGCAAAGACATTCTAGAGGAATGCCTTCTGCTTGGCCTGCGACATCGCCTTGATGCACCCCAATAATAAAAGCAGAGCAAGCACCAGACTACGTACGATTAGCATGGAATTCAAAGTTTCAAGTTTTATTTGTGACTTGAACAAACATACGCTGTACATGTCTGTAGTGAAATGCTTTTATTTTAAATTATTATTAAAGAAACTTTGTTCGGAGAAAATGGTGGGCTAGGTGCTGTTCAAGTATATAGTTGGACACATATGTAAAATTATGTGTTCCGGGGGAAATATTTGATGAATAATGTGTGGCTTAAAGAAGGTTGGACTGGTCTACCCAGAGAACTATAAGTGGACTTCTGCATCTGTAGGCCAGAAATGAAAAAAATATCATAAAGAATATCCAATATTTTAAAAATATTTCAGAAATACTCCAGGCCCAGACCTGAGTGAATACAATTCAGGTTGTGGGGGGGGTGAGGCGTGGCACGGAAAGAAGAATATTCACATTCCAGCGCAGGGTTCAGAGAATTCAATGATGCTTAGCTATGAGTGGTTATCTTAAAGACTTCATAATGGCGCACTGACATCAGTATGTGTGCTGCAGTCTTGCTGTTAAGCCGTGTGATATGCAGCGGTTCACAGTTAATCCTAGGCCGCGCGTGATTGGCTTATGAATCGTGTAGTTCGTAACTGAGCAGCGTTGATTAGCATGTGTTATAATGGGTGCTTGACAAAGGATTTTTAATATTTTGTAGTTCAATGTCAGATTAATATAAATGGTCATTTATTTAAACTGTTTACAGTGTATTATGTGTTTAAGATGTGTTGCTATAAATGCAAGTTAAAGGTCATAAAAAGTGAGAGACGATTATATATGAGCCATATGAAAATGCATAACTATCGCTGGAAAGTAGGTGTATATCTCTGAAATCTACCACATATGAATAATTATAAAAAGCTATACCACACTGTACAAATCAAAAGAATCCCAAATAAGGACTCAAATTAGATAGCAAGCATAAAATCAGAAATCTGTTTTGACAGCTCTGTAAACAAATATAGATTTATGGTTGTAATATTTTATATTAATTTGAATTCATAACCACTGCCTCACAGCCCCAGGGGTGAGGGTTTGCTCTGTTTGTAAAGAGAGTGCATGTTTTCCTTGTGTTATGTGTATGTATGTCTGTGTGCCCAGTGAGGGACTGACATTCCATCCAGGGTGTGTGTGAAGCTCCAGGATGTCCCTGTAAACCTGGCCAAGATAAGTGACTGGAAGACAGACGGATTTATTACTAAGAAACTGAATAAAAACTTTTGCAAGACCGTATTATCAATGTGCTTTATTAATAATTAGCATGGTACCACCGTAATGTAATTTAGTGTAATTATGTGTGAAACAGCTTTATTATTCATCAAGGACGAATGCCGGGAATATTGAAGTACATGATGGGATTTGGGATTTTCACCCGTGATTAATAAGAGATGGAAACTGTCGACGTCAAGAGGTGGATTTTAATTACACAGGAAGAGCACCAAAGGGTACTTCACCCTCGTACCTTGGCCGACCTGACTGCACGTGGTCTCATGCGACCGTGCAGCCGTGGTACCGTAGCAGGGCTTGGTGCCGTTTCCGTGTGGCCGCAGACATTAGCAACCCCCTTATCGAGATATATCATCTGTGGCGTTTCATTACAAAGTAATTAAAAATCAGTGGGAGTTTACAGCTTCCGCAGGTAGCCGTGTGAGGGAGGCCGCAAGTCAACGGGCTCCACGGGACCTGTGGACTCGACTAGCCGAAGCCGTAATTATCCGAGACGGTGCCTTAGCGCGTACGTCAGAAACGCTGGCCTCGGCCCAGCAGTGTTATTTACAAAAATCTGGGTGAGGAAAGAAGACCGTTCAGTAGCGCAGGAAGTCTTTGGGGCAGAGAGATCGGCACTCCATAGCAGCCAGGCCTGTCCTCCGCCGCGTAATGGAGCATGTTTGCGTGGTCACTCAAGCCTCTCCCCCCGGCTCTCCCAGGTCGCCGCTGGAGAACCCGGCGCAGTGGCGGCTGGCGGCGTCGCGGGAGAAGGGTCGGCGGCAAGCTGTGCGGGGGCCCGCCTTCATGTTCAACAACCGTAGCACCAGCCTGACGGCCGAAGAGGAGCGCTTCCTGGATGCCGCTGAGTACGGCAACATCCCCGTGGTGCGGCGGATGCTGGACGAGTCGGAGACGCTCAACGTCAACTGCGTGGACTACATGGGCCAGAGTGCGCTGCAGCTGGCCGTGGGCAACGAGCACCTGGAGGTGACGGAGCTGCTGCTCAAACGGGATAACCTGGCCCGCATCGGTGACGCCCTCCTGCTGGCCATCAGCAAGGGCTATGTCAGGATCGTAGAGGCCATCCTCAACCATCCGTCCTTCGCCGCCGGCGACCGGCTCACCCGCAGCCCCCGGGAGCTCCAGGACGACGACTTCTACTCGTACGACGAGGACGGCACGCGCTTCTCGCCCGACATCACGCCCATCATCCTGGCTGCTCACTGCCAGAAGTACGAGGTGGTGCACATGCTGCTGACCAAGGGGGCTCGCATCGAGCGGCCGCACGATTACTTCTGCAAGTGCGCGGAGTGCGCCGAGAAGCAGCGCAAGGACTCCTTCAGCCACTCTCGCTCCCGCATCAACGCCTACCGCGGGCTGGCCAGCCCCGCCTACCTTTCCCTAGCCAGCGAGGATCCCGTCCTGACTGCCCTGGAGCTCAGCAACGAGCTGGCTAAGCTTGCCAACATCGAAAAGGAGTTCAAAGTAAGATGTCGAATCCATTTCTCCCCAAAGACTCGCTAGACTAACACATACCGCTACAACTCAATCACTAGTCACATATTCCATTTGACACCATAACTTCTTTCTAAATCAGAAATTTTGTTAATGAGGTACGGCTAACTGGATGAAGTGAGCACTGACATGAGCATGGATAGCATTGCATCTGATCTGAGCTCTGTGATTTCCTTTATTTTCAGCACGCTTTTTAAACTAACTATTGCTTTATGTCATCCGTGCATATTGTGTTTCTGTGTATATGTGTGTGGGTTTGTGTATATTGATGTCACCACCAGGTTAAAAAGAGCCAAATAAAAGAGACGGTGCAGAACAATTGCTCCTCCCTGGTAAATATCCTTAACTTCATAACTTCATTAGCATTAAGAAGGTCTAGCTTTGCATTGGCTGATACATTGCTATGGGTGCATAGCGTCATTTCGGACATCTGGCAGGTTTCGAGGGTCTGAATTTCCAGTTACAGCTTGAAGGTCAGATTTATGATGGAGAAACGCGATTTCACGTTTCTGTGTTCCACGCCGCCTCAGCACTGCATTGTCAGTGTCCAAGTTTTAATTTTACTTTTTCATGAATCATCATCCATTTATAATCAGTTTTTAAAGCGGCCAGTTTCCATCAGCGCCTCTGGAAATTAGATAGATCACATTTTTGGGCCTGTGGTCGGGGCATCTGTCTAATTCCTGATTGCCTTTGGGCTTTATTTTTAAAGCCTGGCATGGTGGAACATCCTCTCCCCGGTTCTTCATCAAAAATCCTCTTTCTGTTTTTACTTGCTGAAAAAAAACAGCCAATGATTTTGAGGTGCAGTAGAATGTTTGTAAGTTAACCAGTAGGAGTTTAGCAATGGGGTGAATGGGGAGAGGCTGTCTGTGGTTAGTCATTTGTTGGATTTTGGGACGCAGGAGGTGTGAGGCGTAAAGAGGCTCAGTGAGTGAAGCAGACACACTGGGTTCATGATTGTATAGCTTACCCCACACTGATAGCACAATCCATATAGTATTCTATGGTAGCACCAGTACAGATCTTTGCTAAGGATAAACTATCAATACAAGTACATCCCATAATATTCAAATCCTGAAGACAACATGTCACCCAAAAAAAGTCTGCAAAACCTCTGTCCACTGAGCTTGTTAGTAATAATGTCTAAGGACACTATTATTGCTAGCATTGTGAGCTAATGAGTGGGCAAGCTTTAACTACAGAAAGTGCTAAATGACATTGTAGTCCTACAGAATTAGAAGCTTAAATGCTTTAAAAGCCCCTATCAATTAAGTTTGGAAGTGTCTGTGCCTCTAAAGATGGTATCAATAAATCAGTCATGAATTTGAATTATTGAAGTCGGCTAGTAAATCGGCATCTTCCTGATATAGATGCCTGCGCCGACTGCTTGTTTTGGGACAGACAGGGGTTCCCGCTGATGGCCTTCGCATCCTGCTGCTGTCGCGCTCCATACTTTAGCTGTCAGAGGCGTTTAATTAGAAACATAACTTTGCCGTTAGTGTGGGGGCGGGTGAACGCGGCTCTTCTGTAAGGCGCAGAGATGCTGATAATGGTTGTGCTTTTTATGAGAGGAGAGAGGGAGCTGTCAGTCACTCATCGAGCCCGATCTGCTCTTCATCTGCACTTCCACCATGTTTCATGCCAGCTTCTTACCAGACTGCAATACACAGACTTACCCAGTAAGACCCTCGATTACACACCCAAAAAATCCCTTTGTGCTTATTAAATGATTCTGCACAGTCATGTAAATGCATTAAGGTTTTGCTACATCTCATTATGCATGTGAATATTACAGAGATCCATACTAGCTCCCTGTCTCACTCCCATTTGAGACTTGAACCATCAACCTTTGGCTGTATTCAAATACAGAGAGTATCTACGGCTTTAAATTTCACACTGCAATCCTCACTCTGTAAAGTAAATGGTGAAAGCCATGAAAAATCACTTATGCATTTACTCTTCACCGGTTTGCACCTTGTCATAATTGGTGCGTTTTTGCTCCCTGATTTGAAACAGCTTCACAGTGGCACTGGTGTATAATTAATCTCAAAGATGACAAGAGCTGGATCGTATACATTTTTTTTTTATTTCAAATTAAGCTTCTTTCCACCGATATTTTGCACAAACTAAACATATTGCTACGTAGTAACAGGGAATAACTCACAGCCACCTTAACAGAGATGACAGAGGTCTGTTCCAGAATGGGACAGTATGATCCCCCAAAAACATTCACACACTTTAGATGAAAAAAAATGTGATGATACTTATCAGTATTAGCAGCTGGTCCTGTATATTTTGGGGGGTGAAACCCCTCTGTGTTGTATGTATTTACAACCAGTAGACTGCCCCCCCCCCCCCAACAATGGCACTTGCATAAATATGACAAATGGGCACTTCAGTCCTTCCCCAAATGAAACTATGCCTTTGAGACCCAGAGGAAGGTTTGGAGAAAGTCGAGCGATGATTTGTTTTGGAAAGGAAGGGTAACGGGATATGCATTCTGTGCTGTGAGGCTCCATGTCAAACACCCCATTCTGGCTGGCAGTGGAAAAAGGAGATATTCATGACACCAATCCATCGGAAATGAGCTTTTTCTCCAGAAGGTATTCCGAGCATGTGTGAAGTTTTAGCATTGTGCATTTTTTTGGTGAAAAGCTATTGGCTCTGACCCTGAGCTGTACCTGGAAATCCGCCCTCCGCACTGCGCCAACGTTTCGCTGGAAAACGCAAATAAAATGGCCAAGGATCTGGAAAGTAATTGGAGTTCCTCATGATCATGTTAGGGCTTTAGAGACAGAGTCAGACAGACTGCGATGCCCTCAGGTCACCGGGCACAAAGAGCTCGCTCACTCAGGCGTGCAGATCGAACGCCATCCCCACACCAATGTGTCACGTTCCTGCAAAATAACTTTAGAAAATTTTTCAGCAGCTAAAATCACCCCCGCGTCCCATTGTCACTCTCCAATCAGTCCCATGTAGATTCACGCTACTCTTTGTACTTCTTAAATGTTTCTCATGCAATTTTCATCTATTTTTCATAAATTTTGGGCATTATAAAGACTGCCGAGCGCAGAATAATGCTGATGCAGAGGGATAAAGCTCTCTTTGAAAAAACTCTGACAAAATATGTTAACATTATAGAGTTAAAGAGAGTTAACGGAAATAGAGCACTGTCTGACAGAAATGGTCGTGAGAACCCATTAATTCCAAGGTCTGGGTATCTTTGCCCCCCTCCCCTGCACGCTGTCCCAGAACGACTACCGCAAGCTGTCCATGCAGTGCAAGGACTTCGTGGTGGGGGTGCTGGACCTGTGCAGGGACACGGAGGAGGTGGAGGCCATCCTCAACGGGGATGTGAGCGCCGAGCTGGAGGAGGGACAGACGCACCGAGCTTTGCTAAGCCGCGTCAAGCTGGCCATCAAGTACGAGGTCAAGAAGGTCAGTGGGCGTCCCCCAAACAATGCTGATGCTCACGGCGCCTCTCCTCGAGCTCCAGTAACGCCACAGCAAACCCAGCAGAGAGTGTCGGAGAATGTTACCGACATTATCCTGCTGGGGGGGGGGTGCGTTCTACGCCCTGGAGTCACATTCGTTTTGACCTTACATCTACGGTGGAGCAGAGTGTGCTGTGTCCTTGGCATCTGCCACAAAGCCGCACACTGGGGCTGCTAATCTCTCACATTAATGTACGTCTACTTACATTAACTTATCTAGCAGATGCTTTTAACCAAACGACATACAATTTAGTTTTTTTTGTCCTGTCTGGCAGCTTTAGCAAGCAGAATCATGGTCTGAATGCACTGCTGTGCCAAACATGTTTGCCTTCCAGGAAGGGCTCTATAAACTCTGTATAGGCCCCTCATGTTGGTCAATTTCTTATTTATTTTATTTATTTATTTTATTTTTAGCACATACAATTGAGAGAGCAGTCACTAAAACTACTGAGGGTTAAGAGCCTTGCTCAGGGGCCCAACATCAATCTGCTGAGCCTGGGATTTGAACCAGTGACCTTCCGCTAAGCCACATCCTGCCCGATATGTGATGGGTGTTCCCTGTTAGAAGTGGAACTTTCATTTTTCTCTACAATTATTTTTCCACAAATACCTCCACATCTATACAAAGAATCAATGGTATACAAATTATATGCAAACCAAAGTACTGCTGTGCATCTCTCTTCAGTTCATCGGTTGAGTTCGCATGTTGAATGCTGACAAACACAGCATCCAGAAACTGCCCAAATTTGTCTGAACTGTTCTTACAACTTATGAGAATCAAATAAAGGATTGCTGTCTAATATGAATTTGCAAATGTAACTGAAAACATTTTAAACATCAATAACATACATATGTGAACCATTGACTATTTTTACTGCCCTCCTGTTTTGTACAACTAAAGCTTAACACACCTAACGCTAAGGCTAAGCCAGGGGTCCCCAACTCCAGGGCTGGAGAACTACTATCCAGTAGGTCTTCTTTCCTACCTGTCTTCTGATGAGCCACACTAGTTCTCAAGTAAATACCTTGAGCAGGTGTGGCTCATCAGAAGCCAGGTAGGATAGAAAACTCACTGGAAAGTAGTTGGAGAGCCCTGCGCTAAGCTATCCATTCCACTGACAAAGGTGAGAAGGACAGTGTAATTAGCCCACATTAGTCCGAATGGACAGCGGAGGGAATTGATTTCTCGGTTGCAAGATCAGTAGCAGCAGTCAGACTTGCCCCCTTACGTACCTGGGCCATTATGCTCCATTTGATGGACGATGCAATGTCGGCAATCTGGTGCTGTTCACAGAGGTGCCAGCATTTCCCGGCTCTGCCTGAAGCACACTGCAACCTGCTTCTTTATAGAATCCACAATTGCAGAGTCACTGCTCTTTGTTCATAGTGCATCATTCCCCTGGATAAAATACGACAACGTTGCCCAGGTCTCGACCGGTAGACCTAATTAGCTGGTCATTTTTTTCAATTTAGTTGCAGCTTGCCTTACATAGATTATGAATAATTATGTAGGACAGCCATGAATATAACACCTCAAGAGCCCAGAGGAGTTTTATTAATTAACCTACTAGTTGAGTCCAAATTGCTGTATACACTTGGGGGTTGATTCTGTTCTCTCCACAGGTGACACTGTACTTTTGCTCAGACACAGAAGTGGCTCGCATTTACGCTTATGGTGAATTTACTGGCAGACACAGCCTGATAGCAGCCCCAGGCGCACGTGGTGATCTTCTGTTTGTTCTTCCTTGGATCTTCGTTGCCTGTTGAGAACCTGAATGGAATATGAAATAAGTCAGCTTACAGTGATGCTGTGGCAAACTAAGAGATACTGATACTTTAATATTAGGGGCAGTAGCTCTTTGGAGAGTGACAAAGAAACCCTTGAGTTAACCTGCAGCTGCATCTTTCATTTCTGTGAGGGCTCTCTGTGTTTTAAGTGAATTATCCCATCACAAGGCAGACCTCTTATATTTGTGGCCAGAAAGCTCATAAGGGGTTTGCCTAGATTGGATGGACAGTGTTAACATAATTACCCAGCACAACTTGAGAAGAACCCACTCAAGTGAGAAATGCCCCTGACTTCCCGGAGAGTGACGCGGAGCTGGATGACTCACCTGTGCCTCCGTCCCCCCCACAGTTCGTGGCTCACCCCAACTGCCAGCAGCAGCTGCTTACAATCTGGTACGAGAACCTGTCCGGCCTCCGGGAACAGGCTATCGCCATCAAATGTCTGGTGGTGCTCTTGGTGGCCTTGGGGTTGCCCCTGCTAGCTGTTGGCTATTGGTTCGCTCCCTGCAGCCGGGTATGGATGCATCTCCAACACCTCACATGCTCCAAGTGCACCGCATGTTATGGATCCTCAGAATCTAGATGAAAAATATTTTGGCAGCAATATATTGAGAATACATTACTGCAAGACCCACATAGTAGAGCATCAAAACTGACTTGAGCACTTTAATATATGGAAAGTATGATACCAGTAGAGAGTTATCAAAGAGAATATTTAACAAACCTAAATTTGGAAAGATGAACATGGATACATATTCGAGGACCTCACTACTAAAACTGCCTTATGACTTCATGGTGTGTCAGTTTGGCCTCTCTGATGCTACTGAAGCATTTAGTAAGATAACAGATGGTACTGTAACTCTTGACTCTAGATTCAACTGCAGTGATACCTCTTTAATCTTCATCTTTCTGTCCTCTCCTTCCCCCATAAGCTTGGAAAAGTCCTCCGCAGCCCCTTCATGAAGTTCGTAGCGCATGCCGCTTCATTCATAATCTTTCTGTGCCTGCTCGTCTTCAACGCCTCGGACCGATTCGAGGGCATCACCACCCTGCCCAACGTCACTGTCACTGACTACCCCACGCAGATCTTCAGGGTGAAGACCACTCGCTTCACCTGGACAGAGATTCTCATCATGGTGTGGGTCACAGGTGATGTATCTTCACGAGAGGCCTGGAGACGCTTGGTCTCCTGGAAGTACTGCTTGATTATTTGTTTGATTCTCATTGAGTTCCCTTATCACACACATTTCTAGGACCTCAGTAATGTCAAATTCATTTATTTTTTTATTTAGTATCCAAAAGGCTTTCAAAACCTTCCACACTTCAAAGCAGCAGTTTTTATATCTCAAGTGTATGAAGAACACTTCTTAAGTGTTCTAATTTGTCCATGTTCCCATCTAGCCATCTTTGAAACAGTGATGACATATATTATTTAATACAATTTTCAGCGTGTAATATCATATTACTCTCAAAAAAATACTGTGGGTATGATATATTTGTCATCTCAGTGTTGATCAAAGAATTTTAACTTTACCTTTGTAGCTGTGATGTCATCTCAGGGTACCGTTCTCTTGGTCAGTGTAGGATCCAATCAAGTGTTATATCAATGTGGGACATTTGAGTATAAGGTCTGTACCTGCCTCATCGTTACTAGGTCCTCGATTTAGAGGAGATACACTCTGTAGAGTACGGTCAAGAAATTGCATTGGTGTTATCGAGCCTTGGGAATTTCTGCTTGCAGAAATGAAGACGGTGTATTGCTAAGGAATTCTGAGATGAAGGCGCATAGATTTCCACATCACTCTGGGGGTCCAAAGTCTTCATGGACATCAGAGAATTATGCTGGGGTCAAATACGTGAGAGTCCAGCTGAAATAGGGAGAGGTGCATCATCTACCTGCACCATAAAAGCCTTCCCAATCTATATTTGCCCTCTTGACTCAAAGATGAAAGGCACTGCTGTAGAGTCTGTCTGTGTGTGCGCTGCTTGAATGAGCTCCTTCTGTATTTAAGAAAGAGCTGGTAAAGGCCTCACTGCATCCAAATGCATCTCGATTGAAACAACATTCTACAGTATTGTGCCAAGCACAGGATGGAAATTTTAAAAAGCAAATTCAAACAGAGTAAATTCAATTTATAGCTTTCATTAATAAGATGTGAAATCTCAGGAAAGGCTCAAAAAATATAAACAGATAAGCTTCATGTAATTGATTCCTGAGGCATTTTACCCTTTTGTCCTAATAACAAAAATATGAATTTATCATAATGAACAGTAAATATGACCATTACCATCAAATTCAGCTTCAGCGGGTTCCCCAGTAGGTACTCAATGGAAACGAGCCGAGCTACCAGCATAGCAGGGCACACAGAAGGACTCTGGCCATCTGAGTCCCCACGATATCACCAGCAAGGAAATGCCAGCATAGCAGGGCACACAGAAGGACTCTGGCCATCTGAGTCCCCACGATATCACCAGCAAGGAAATGCCAGCATAGCAGGGCACACAGAAGGACTCTGGCCGTCTGAGTCCCCACGATATCACCAGCAAGGAAATGGAAATGGAAAATTAAGAACTGAATTGTAGAATGGCCAGAATATGGAAAGGAAAGGGTCATCATTTCTTATGAAACCAAAACTTACGTCTCCCCAGTTGCTTGTCCTACTTTGCGGCCCTAAAACCCACAGGCATAAGTCATCCAAGGAGACTTTGATCATGCGGAGATCTGCATGGCCCCCTGCTGTCAGTTCACTGCGCTTTACAGTTGCTTCCCGAGGTCCTGCTCTTTAGGGTTTAATCCTGTTCGATGTAAGTGAATGGCAGCTAGAGTTCCGAGTGATTAAGTTAGCGTGATTGGGTTAACGGGAGTCCTTCTTGGCTGACATGTACTCTACAAAGCGCGCCTGGTGGGTCATATGAGCAGACCTGCCATTGACAGCTCACAGGAAGCTTTCAGCAAGATTGGTCTCCCTTAATGCCAAGGAGCTTTGAAAAATGACTGTGAGACCCCCAGATGTACATCTTACATGACTTGTCATAGTGAAAAAAGCCCTGGCTGCATAATCTACTTTCTGGCAGCTTATCTCACAGTACCATATTATTATAATCATAGTATTATAAGGGTAAGGATTAGATGCTGGTCCCCTTTACATGGATAAATGGTCATTAAATTTGATTTAAGTTTTATGAAGCCCTGTTATATATAATATTAACAAGAAGATATGATTGATTCCCACCGTGCCTCTTAAGTCCCAGTTACACCTGATGCCAATTTTTTATTTTATTTTTTTCCGGGTCATACCATTGCCAGATGTTTTTATACACATCAAGTAGGTGTAGAAACACAAGGACCACATTTCAAACACAATCAGATCTGGCCTGATGTAGAAGAAGCTTACCAGTCATGTCATCCTCAGCTGTCAAGACTGACGTGGTTTCCTTCTGATAGAAGATCAGTGATCTCTTTCACAGGTACCAGAGGGACACGAGATCTGATCCTGACATAGTGCAGAGAGACAATGCAATGTCTTTTGATGCTAGCCATAGACATGTCAATCAGGAGGCAGTGTGATACAATACAGATGTCGGCTCTTAAGAAAGGCTGCAAATGGGCTATGAGGATATAATAAGAGTAATACAATGTAAACTGTAGCTTCCAAAATAGAGCTGCAAGAATTCAAAGCATAAAAGAGACACCCCAATCTCGGAATCCAATGGACTGTATCTTTTTACCAGGAGCCTTTCCTACCATAGAACCCCCTAAGCCCTGAAAGCGACTGTTATATATCACCTGTATCTGCATGTCAAGCTCTTGATTTAATTTGGAGTCACAGCTGTGCCTAGTCAGGCTCACATTTCCCAAATAATGAAACCTGAATACTCCACATGCACAGGTTGGAAACAGCATTCGGTCTGCGTATTTGTGGGGACGAGGTATATAGCTAAATGATAAAGGAATTTAGCTACAATGAGTTACAAGATGTCTAGTGAAGAGATAACCAACAGAAATACGTACATGTAAAAGTAAAAGAAACTTCTCATTTAAGTTTGGACGGTATCAAATTTTTCATTCCATCATACTACCAGACATTAAACCGTGGCCTAAATGGTATTTCGACAGTATTTTCAAAAGCTGTGCTATTCTGGTGTTTTGAAATCTTGGTGTTAATATTTACTGTAATTGTGTATGTGTGTGTGTTT
>JAODKF010000055.1:4860186-4873287 GCA_026779585.1 Mormyrus proboscirostris | reverse complement strand
GCTGGACTAAAGCTGCATCTTTGAATAAGTCCCCCTATATCAATACAAATATGCTGTTATGAAAAAGAATAAAGTAGCACAATGTAGCGTTTGCCTTGGGACATTGTTTTATGCGATTTCCTTGCTGAGTAAGCACAGAGAATTGCATACTGTGTGAAAATTCACAAGTCACAATAATGCATTAAATTTCCATGTGATGTGAATGACCTTTCTACTCCAAAACGTAATGCATATCTGTTATCTGAAAATTCAATGAGGCCTATAACGTTAGACCGACAGTTTTGCTATTTGATTACTTGATTACATTTTTTTATTGCTCAGTGTTTTGGCAGGAGAATTCTGGAATGGCATTCTGGTTAAATAAATAAAGGAATAAATAATAAATACATATCTATTGAAATCACACAGGAAGTGCTGAGCTATTTTATTTTTATCAGTAATTCAGTTACTCCCCTTCAGTGCTGTTCGATTTAAAATTGTAAATGCATTTAGCCGCTGAAACCAAATAATTTTAATGTTTTATGCAGAGGCATAAATATTTTCCAGGTCAAGTCAGCAAATGAGAATCACAATATTGAAAAGAGTTGACATTTCACCACCATTTCAGAAGAAAAGCATATAAGGAGAGACTGAACAACTACGCCAACAAAACACAGACATCAAAGAACCATGATTTCCCAGAAATTGCTTCTCTTCCAATTGCAAAGTCAACACCTCATGTGACCATGTGACCCTGCAAGTCACATGGGCGTAAATCACCCCCGGGCATAACACGAAGTGTGGTCTGGAAAGAGGGAATCAAAGTTTATTTATTAAATGCACGACATTACAGCAGACATCAGTAGAGGCAGGCAATGAAATGAGTTTCTCTCAGAGTTCCCAATAAACCAACAAAACCCACAAGTAATAAGAAAAGTAAAGACATAAAATTGTAAAAGGAAAAAATTGAAATGTGCACATGTGCAAATTGTCTTTACTAATAGCTTGATCAGCTGTTGAGTAGCCTCACCGCCTGAGGGCAGAGCTGTTATGGATTCTGTTTGTCTGTGAGCCAATGCTCTGATACGCCGTCCCTGACGGGATGACTGAAAACAGTCTGAAGCAAAGCCACAAGCCAACATCTAAATGGAGAGAACATTTTTTAAATGCTTGATATCAGAATCAGATAGATGTTTATGGACAAAGAATATTAAACATACAACAGAGAGCAAAGGCAGGCACATATATACACAGTTCACCAGGCCTGAAAAAAAAATGTGCAGGACATTGACAATATACCGAACATTAGGGTTAGAAACAACAAGGCACAGGTGAGGGTCCTTAACAATCACGAAGGACTCAAACACTGGGAATGAGATGGTCTGCAACACCCTCTGGCTAAAAAAGGAAACTACAAACAGGACAGGGCAGTGACTGATGCTAACAGGGGTGACGCTAGGAAGACTTACAGGCAGGGATACACATAACTGGTAAAAGCGGTATGTGTGGCAATCAGTTGTTGTAACAGCACAAATGCATATAGACTGGATGTGCATTTGTGCTCCTGTGACAATAGATTACTGTGCATTTTAAGCTTTATACTGCAAATGAATGACAAATTAGCATTTAAATGTTAAAATGTATGAGAAATTCCTTTCATAGCAGTGCAAAGCCACATAAAATACGTCCGCATTTGAGCTGTCACGACATTTGATTGCTGCACGCATCACTTTTGAAGGTGCATGCGTCGTTGCGCGCCATATGCATCCCTGGTTATTGGACCTGATGTATTTACCTGCTTTTACTCTGTTCCATGTATTTTGAGGAGGGTTTCCTCTCCTCTCTCTTTTCTTCCAGAGTTTAGTCAAATAAAAAAACTGATGACATCGCCTAAATCAAACAAAACCATCGTGGTTGTTTACTGTACTTTCATCATGTAATTTTTAGGCACACAGTCATATGTGCCAAATTAATGCATGTCATAGTGTCTGTTTTTCACCATTACTGTTTTTCACCAACCAAAGTTGTTGATTTACATAAACAGTCCAACTTATTAAAACAAAAAAATAAAGTATTTTTCTTTTTAATTCAGCAGAACATTTAATTCAGAGACAGGAACCACTAGCTCAGTAATACAATATACAAGTGTAGCATTTATACACCATTCATTATGTGTTTCACTGTATTTAGGAACTGCTGTTATTTACTGTATATTTCCTTTATATTTACTACATTATCACTCAAGGCATGAACGTTTTTTTCTGAATAAGTGCAACAGCAGTGGCTTTTGGAAGCTTTTCTACAGCCTGGAAAATCCAAATGAGTTTGGACAATACAGAGCAAACAAACCAGGAAAAAATGACCTTGTCCCTGACTCCGAATGGCCAATTTCCAAAGAAAAAAAAAACTCTAAAGATCTGATAAGGTGTAGGTTTAGAAGACATTTTGAGCATTTTTGAGTTGGTCGTCAGGGTTCTGAAGAGTTTACCTCTGAACCTGCCAAGACTCTTAAGCTGTTTTCAGGTAATTTCAGAAGCCATTCTGGGTGGGCTGGGGATGACTGTGAGTTTATGGTGACTGTGAGTTTATGGTGACTGCATTTACAATCACTGTGCATTTATGGTGACTGTGAGTTTACGGTGACTGTGGTTACAGTGACTGTGCATTTATAATCACCGTGCATTTATGGGGTCTGTAGTTATGGTGACTGTGGTTATGGTGACTGTGCATTTACGGTGACTGTGAGTTTATGGTGACCATGCACTTATGGTGACTGTGAGTTCACAAAGCAGCCGTTTGCCCTGGGACAGACTTGGATTAAAGGTGTAAGAAGAATCTAGGAGGACAGCTCTCATAAGCAGGCATATCTGTTTCAGGAGGGACAGGACAATAAAACAAACAAGAACATATCACAATTCCTATAAGATATATGCTAAAGTAAGATATATAATAGATACGCAGCAAAGACAGAGAGTAATGTCAGATCAAATGCCTGATCAAATTGTAGCGTGTTCATGGAACACCAGGGGGCGAAATGGTTAAGAAAATGATGCAACCCACATGGTATCAAGCCCTCAGAGCCACATGAGGGCTCTGATAGAGTATGCTGAGCAAGGGACTTAACCTGATTAGCTCTAGCAAAATGCCCGGCTGTAATAATGTATAAAAACCTCTGAATAAATGTAAGCAGCTGAATGTAAATAGCTAAACCCCAACAGACTGCCAGTCTTTTGCTTTAATAAGGTACTTAAATAGGGTAATGAATCTATCCTCAGTGAGATTATTCTGTATCATATTGTGGACGCAAACATCCAGGATTGTGGATTTTAGACTGTGTGTGTGGATTTGCACGTTCTCACTGCGAGTCCTCCTGACGTCCAAAGGCATGTATTTAGGTGACCTGGCATCTCTAACATTTCCATAGTGTGTGTGTGGCCTGCAGTGGACTGGCATTATCCACCTTCATGATCCCTACCTCATGCCTCCCTCTCCCTGACATACCCTCCAGGCTTATGGAGGGTATTAGATAAAACCTTATCGAAGGTAGAATGGATGAACAACTGTTAAGTATTTCAGTCAGCCTGGATGAAAGCATGCAGCTAAAGCATTAATCCTTAAATAATAATAATAGTAATGCTTAAATAAGCATCATTTTATTAAATAACATAACAAGACCCTATGATTGTATAAAATTGGAGGTCTGTTTATAGATCATTGGTCCATGCTGTAAAAATCACAATGATGTGCATGTTCAGCCGACTCTGCACTAACCATCACGGCGGGGCAGGTTGCTCCCAGGGCAGGAGGCTCTGGGGACCAAGCAGAGGTTACGGGCAGGAGGCTCCCAGGGACCAAGCGGAGGTTACGGGCAGGAGGCTCCCAGGGAACAAGCGGAGGTTACGGGCAGGAGGCTCCCAGGGAACAAGCGGAGGTTACGGGCAGGGAGAAGCAAACTGCTTACGTGATGCTTTTTAGAAAAGGACACATTTAACATAATTTGATTATGCTCTTATGTATGGTTGGTTACTGGCACAATGATACTTGTCATATATATTACTAATTTCTCCAGGGATAATATATGTATGTTTATTAAAATGCTTACATCGAAAGGAAGATACAATTATACTTATTTATACCACAGCTTTGGAAAATTCTGTTCTTTTATTGGTCCAGAGAGGCCACATGGGTATTGATTATTTCTTTGTAACCAGACAGTTAATTCTGATAGCCTAATAACAGTTATATATTAGAGATATATAGCATTTTAATGTTTTGTTAAATAGGTTAATATAAAAACTTGTGTGACATTTTAGTCATAAATAAACAGTTATTCTTATCGGCATAATGTTTCTCAGTTTTCGAGCACCTGCCTGTTGATGGTCGCTATGGTAATTTAATGGACTCGTCACTTGCAGTAAATTAGCTGCAGTATAAGTGGGATAAACCATGAAAATCATCAACTCCGCATCGGGCCGCATTACGCCAAGTTGTCGTCAATCATTTTGCATGACCACACGCCTCGTTATGGTTTATCCCTTACTGTACATATGCCGCAGCGTAGCCCATTTCAGGGCCTCACTTATCACTATAATTTTATCACTATTATTACCACTGGACCTCTGTCCTTCCCCATCTGAAACACCTCCAACGATGTTACAATATACCTGGCTGACATCTCTGCTTGCAGGACAATCAGCTACCAGCAAGTGAACATGGTGGAACTGCTTCTTATCTCGTATAGTGCAATTGCTTCTGCTGCAAACTGAACCATAACTATGGATATGAAGATGACATGATCCAAATCTGTTCACAGAAACTTCGGTGTCTCAGCAATGAGAACCTCAACCTCACTGATAACATAAAGTTTATAACCTCAAGGGTATAACCTGCAGATTTCTTCTGTACAACAACAGCTTCAGCCTGATGATCGTGGCGATGATCAGCTGTCCTCAGGATGACTGAAACTCCTCCATGATCACATTCCTTCTGCAGGCGCCATTAGAACACTCCATCCTATGCACTTCGCCTGAACTCTCAAACATGTGCAAGATTTGGGTTGAATACATACATGTTCTGCATTTTATATCTAATCTAACCCGTCATGCATCTTTTTAGACATGGTTTGGAAGTGTTGGCTCTTAACAATTCTTTATGAAGAAGTCAGAAGATATGAGAGCAGTTAGTCTTGGTCTAGTCTGTTTAAGCAATTAGAGCCCAGCTAAATGCTATCGACAGAGACGTTTCCAGCCTGCTTAACAGAGTGCTACTGTAAATATCCCCAGACAGTCTCCCTGCTGGCGACCTGCAGCTCCATCTTTCATCACTTGGCGGACAGTTTATATAGTCATTAAATTATGTGTGTGGCTTTAGCTTACAAATAGCTAACTCAGCTGCCCTTATAAACGGGTAACGGGCGAGGTCTACTTGGAATATACATACTTGTTAAATAGAGGAAAATTGCCAATGTAAAATTCGAAATCCAAGAATTTGCATGCAGCTTTTATTTTATGCTATTCTGTGCCTCCAGAGGGAGCTTATACTCATTAATAATCCACATCAGGATCTTGGGTTCTATGTTCTAGACAGATCTGTGACATTTTTCCCTGATTCACTTGTCCAGCAAAGGGGGGGGGGGCAGGGTGTGAGTGAGGAGTTGTTGGCGGAGAAGCTGCTGATTCTCTTCCAACTAACAGGCTTCAGGGTGTTTAATACACTCTGGACTGAAGTGTATTGTGTCTGGAGGCTGACAAAGATGAGATGCTAATTTTCCAGGGGTTAGAATATAATTTTTCATCACAAATCAATTTTTCCCCAGTTGCGTTTTAAATTGTAAGTGTTTATAATTTAGAGGAAATGTGCTTGTGGGACAGAGTGCATTGGTCAGGCGCTGGGCTCCACAGTGCTGATGAGTCGCCTGTGATTATCCATTGGCTAATTGCTAATTCTAGCAACATCCAAATCATAATTATGGACCATGTAATCTTTCATAGAGCAGTTTATGAGGTTTAAAAGTCGCACTGAACAATGACATAAATAACGCTAAAACTGAGTTTTATAGTAGAACAGCATTTCAGGTAAAGCCCCCCCAGAAAACATTAATTTGCCAGAGCATTTAAATTATGTGCTGTTTTTGACATTATTCGCTAATGCATCAGCCTGGCCTGGCAGGAAGTGATTTAATGAGATGCACAATCATAAATTATAGCCACCACACTATCAACTCAAAATTTAATTACCATTTTCAATCAGTTCCATTGTCCTCCAGGTCAAAGCTGTACATTAAACAAAATATAAGAATGACATCACTCAAACCACATCACAAAGGGAAATGATTAACTGGGAAGCAAAGCATTTTTTATTTAAGGTGCCACACTCCGGCGTGTATATGTCACAGGAGAACTGGCCCCAGCTGAAAGCTGATTGGGCCTTGGAAGGGGCGTGTCCACTTTCATTCATGGATTCAAATGTATCATTGGCTAATGATGATGAATTACGGCCCCATTATGTTCCCCACCTTAAAAAAGTCACCACTGGCTAAACTGCTGAAAAACAACGGGGGTGAGTGTAATTTCTATCAAAATTCCATCCTGGTATCACGTCTGCAGCCTGATGAAGAGAACATGTCAGGCGATGTCTCCAGACCTGTTGAGGGGGGGCGAGGGCGGTAGCAGCAGGCTTTCAGGGTGTAGTAGGAAGATGGAGATGCACAGGCCAAGAGGTCAATTCTTTTCAGTCAATTCAGCTTGACCTGAATGACCTGAAGATGGATTAGGACCACAATGCAGGTGGTGATATCTTGACAGAAAAACAGCATATTGAATTTTTATAATTAATCATCTATTTTTAATATTACTATTATTATTTATTGTTTTTTTTATTTAACAAGTTCCTATTACTAAAGATACACACTATTACGGTAATAATTAGTATTAAAAATCTATTGCACATGACGGAAGAGTATAGCGACGACACAAGTGTTACGGTATTAAGGCCTGTTTGTATGAGAGCCAAAAAAGCATCACTGATCTCACACTGGAGAAAAGCTGCTAGCATACGCCTCAGAGAGCTTACTTGAAGCACATTTGATAGAGGATAAATTCCACGGCATGCAAACTGTTTGAAAACCCACAACGAGGATGACTCATGTCGGCTGGTAAAAGGAGGTACGGAAAGAAGAAAAAAGAACTTGTAAAGCCTTTTATTAGAATTACAAAGGAATAATCTACCCTAAAATTGTCTATGTTTCTGCATTTAAGCTAAATTTAGTTACACTTATAGCATTTTACGATATTGCTCATGTCATGAAATGGTTACATTTGCAGAAGCCATAAAACTTACAAAACCAGTTCCCTTTGCGGCTTTTAAACTCGTGACCTTGGAGGTACAAGCGTAGCTCAGTCGCTTAAGCGCTACAGCTGCCGTTACTGGCAGGTCTCACTGCTATGAAATTAATCTTTTGAACATAGTCTAACCTGAGGAAATCACAAGGCCGATTTGAAAACCGTGGGACAGTGGGTTTCCTAAGAGTGGTACAACAGGGTGTGAAATGTCCTTCAGCTTTCATGGCAGAATCTGCTGCGCTGGGAGCTGGTGTGCCAGGGGGACCGAGAAGACTAGAGAAACACTGCAACCTGCCTAATTAGATGCCAATTCACAGGGACTCGATGAACCATGGGATATGAAGTCACACGCACATGTAGACAGTGTATATGAAATCCAGTCGGCAGTGAACTCACATATGCTGCCTTTCCTCTTCTTCCCAGGGGGGTCATTAGGGCTGCATTTATCCTTGCAAATTTTATTATTAGCATGTTAGTTAATTCAGCTCATCTCTGATTAGACTCCAACTCCCTATTATTAATCATAACACGACATTACAACATTAGCAACATTACAAACATTAGCAACTTACATGTTTATATGTTTACATTTTCTCACTGAAATGGTTTAAATTTGATGCAAGGAAAGAATCTCTCCTGAGGTATAAACCACCAAACTTTTAGACTCCAACCATGACTGTGAAGTCCTCAATGCCCAACAATTTATTTGCAACAGAACATTTTGCTACCTCCAAGGAAAGGAAACTGGTGATGTTTAAAAGGTACGACTGTGGCATTTACTTTTCAAGAACTTTTATTACCTTATCTGACATTCAAAGCCTTCTCCTGAACCATGTTATAAACTTGTATGCACAATGGAGCAGAGTCTACAGTAGAGGCTGGGAACCACCAAGAAAATGCAAACATGAGAATGAGCGAAAGCTGAATTAAGGGTTATACATTAGCCCTCTGTCTGAAATCAATCTTAGGGAAAGACGGAAGTCCCATATCCGATGCTTTTCAGATAATTATATCTCGCAAAGCAGCCGGAAGGTGACCACGTGCTACAGGCGATTGTTTTATTAAGGCTCAGCCAAAATGATCTTGGTGCCCGTTCTGAACTTGTGACGCTTAAACTCGGCACATAATGAATGTCTGGTGGCTTCTACAGTGGACAGTGAATTTCAGCACGTGAGCTCAAACATGGGCGGCTAAACAAGACCTGCTACCAAAAAGAATAGTCTTTGCAAGTCCCTCCAATCTGTTTCCCACTATCTGCAACAACAGATAGCCAGCTTAAGAAACTCATTTAACTTTACCCACCATTTTTCGACTACCTTGAAAAATCTGCACACGTCAGCTGTACGCAGCTGTATCCGTCAGATATGCGTGCGTCTAGGCGTCTAATTGGTCATAAATAGTTGAGGAATGGGTTCAGACTGCTGAACATTCTAACCAATGAGAGTGTGTTTTAACCTTGCAAAAAGAATGAAAATTTAAACGTGGGACAGAAAAACGTTTTCTTCCCTTCCATCAATGACATCGTCATGACCTGCGCGTCCAGTCCAGTCCTCATGTGTGCCACGCCCACCTCATTACCCGCAGGCGAATTCCCAATGTACCAGCTGTCTTGCGTTTATTCTGATGTCATGTTCTGTATTTAAGTCTGTTTCCCCAGGTCTGTCATTGACGTTGCATGTTTTGCGTCTGTTTGCCCTGAATAAAACCCTGTTTGCTTATATGCTACACCTGCTTGCCTGTCCCGGCGTGACAGACATCCTTGTATTACCTACCTCCCGACTTCCCTGTATTCTATTTAGGGCACCATTTAGTAGTGATAACTGTACTATTTCACGTCCTGTACAGAGAAAATTGGTTTACCCTTTTCCCATCTGCACAATGCTTGTGAGTCACAGAACATGCCAGCTGGCTTTTGTGAAATTTTAATTAATAGCGCGATGATTGGGTCTGTAGCCTGCTCCGTCTTTGATGAAAATATGAGAACGGTGTTTAAGATCTAAATGAAAAGTCACCCATTGAGGGTCTGGCTGTGATACGTGTGATCGATGCACGTAACTTAAAATCCATCTACCCATCTTCTAAATATTTATCTAGGGTCACAGGGGATGGATATCCCAGACAGCAATGGACATGCGGCTCTGACACACCCTGAAAGGGATGCCAGTCCATTGCAGGACATATTTTGACCATAAAATGATTTGGAAAGTTTCAGTTGTATAGAGGAATTAATCCATCTAAATTGCACTAAAAATGAAAACAACTGTTGAGCAGGTAAGCAAATTATGTATAAAAAGAAATATTCATACACTAGAGCATCTTTAACATGTGACCATTGCTTCAGGGATGCAAGTAAACACACACTAATTGTGTGTGTTAGAGCTCTATCGGAGTCAAAGTGACTGCTTTTTTTATACGCAATTAAAACATTCTCAGAATATTTCCATGGCCCTAAGGGGCTTCGTGGCACTCCTGCCTTCTACATGAACGCATGAAAGGACTTCAAACAAGGCTAGAAAACTTTCACAACAGCAATTAGTACTTGTCTGAAACGAGGCCTTAACGTAGGCTTGGGAGCCCTGGAGCACCACAGAGCTGATGGCTTTCACTGGAGTTAAAAGAAGAACGAAAAGACTGCACATAAAATAAAAGGCAAAATGTGCTAGTAATGCTTGTTAAATGACACATATTAAATAAATGAAAAGGTTAAGTGTGAATTTACTTACAGGCAATATGTCCCCTTTTTTGCATTAGTGCTTTTGTAAACTATAAATATGTCGGATATTTCCTGTGCAAAGTCTAAATTTACAGTCAGTTTTTTTTGCAAGTCGAGAGCCGCCTGTATTTATCACAAAGAGATTCAATCGCATACTTGAGCAGTACTAATGATGCATGTTTGCAAAGGTGAAGCTCAAATCTACAGAGTCTCTCCAAAGACCTCATGTAGTTCAATCAGAGTTTGTTTGGATAGTGCTAAGATCTCCCACCGCGAGGACACCAAGATCACGGAGCTGGATTCTGCCCAGCCACAGGTTCTGACGTTCAGTTTTGGGTTCCTGAGAACGACGGAGTCCTGCTGCAACAGGGCTGTCGGTGGAATCAGTCCCTGGTCTTTCTACCACATGATGGATGAAATGAAGGTGTTAGCCAGTGCTAACAGTGAAGGACTAGCAGCTGCAAGATTCTTTGGACCTTGGTGTGGTCCAGCGATTCTTCATTTACAGACGAGCACGAAGCACAGCTGATCCTCGCGGGCAGCTGTAGTGTCGGGCAGCCCTGTGGCTCTCATCGGCCAATAACACAGTTCTCTCGTGTTCCTGCGTTGCTTAGGCAACCCCGTCCCATCGCCCAATCATGGCAGGTGTGTGGAAAAGTAAGTAATGAAACACCTCAGGCTCTGACATGCTGAGGTTTTTTTTCCCCATGCTAGCTTTAATTCTCTCTAAATCAACTGCCAGTTTGTTGGGAAGGACTGTAGACTTATTCTTGCGTGATGTGCGTTGAGATCCTGTGCGGTGTGGAGACAAGCTCCTGCAAATATATCAGCCACTAAATGCCCCAAAATTTTAGGTAGAGTATATGCTTGGATATCCAGGGCTGTCACTCTACAGATTTAAGAAAATGGGGGCTACGGCTTTCAGTAGTGGGGTCTGAATTTTATGGAAAATGAATGAGAAGACATGATTTAAACTAATTAGCGTACACTTATTTGGGGTGGGGGGTAAAGCCACCCCCTAACTATCCTAGCAATGCCCTAGTCCCATCTACACCCATGAAGACTAGGAGCCAGAAAAACCATCTCGACCCCTGAAAGTCCAGTATAAACCAGCCCTCAGAAATGTCAGATGCGAGTCGGCCCTGGCAGGACTAACTGTGAGGTCCCCCCACCCACCGTGAATAAATCCAGTCAGGCCTGAATGGAATGATCTAGCTCTAGGTGGCTGAGATCAGCACCAGACTGTGAGGCAGGACGCAGGCAGGTGTGTCCATCGCATCACAGGGATTATAAATCCAGAGTCAGGCCTGAATGGAATGATCTAGCTCTAGGTGGCTGAGATCAGCACCAGACTGTGAGACAGGAGGCAGGCAGGTGTGTCCATCGCATCACAGGGATTATAAATCTAGAGTCAGGCCTGAATGGAATGATCTAGCTCTAGGTGGCTGAGATCAGCACCAGACTGTGAGGCAGGAGGCAGGCAGGTGTGTCCATCGCATCACAGGGATTATAAATCCACACCATCACTGGACTCATAAATATCATAAACCCATTAGTGTCGCATTACATCCATCACACCTTCTACAAAAACAACAACAGTTTATCCCTTAGCAGTGAGGATATGCAGTAGAATAAGGGCATTTTCATAAATGACAAATATAAAAATCATCTAGCATGTTAGGTGATGCAGTCAGAGTGCACACAGGAAGTACTCTAGTTTGTATGGTATGTTATGCACAGAGCTCTGGGCTTTTAATTGGTGTCTACCTGGTGAGCATAAATGGTAGCTTTGAGATAAATGAGGTCGTTTGCATCTATAAAGCATTATAGCAACAAGAATGGAAGCACGGAGGGCAAAATGAACACAGGAGAAGAAGCGTCAAAGTGTTTTGTATGTCAGCGGCGGGCTGCTGCCAGAGAGAGTTGCAAGATTCGAAAATCAGACAGTCGTCTCTCCAGGAATAGCATCCGCACTATTATAAGCAAAGCAGTGTGAGGAAAGTTCAGGAGCAGAACCGTGTATGAGAGGGAGCAGACTGTAGTGGGGAGGCAGAGAGATTATCCCGTATTTACAGTTACACAGAAACAACAAAATGAGGGAAGTAGCTACAATAAATGGCTCTATTTCTATAACCAGATTAAAATAAATAAAGCAGCAAAACTGTGGAGAAAGCAAATCAAAGTGAATTAGCAGGGCGTAATGGCGTCTTGCAGGGATTGCCCTTCATAACTGGGGGGACACAAATTAAATGGAGAGGATGTAGGTATTATGGCTAACAGGGGACATTAAATCACCGGAGGTCGAGGGGAATGGATAGGAAATGAAGGAAGATTGAAAATAAAAATGTAACAGGAGGATGTGAATCAGGTAAGAGAACAACATATGGAGGTATTACTGGTGCAAAACACCTGAGCATCTGTAACAGTGCAATATGCAGCTGTAGAAAAGAGTCACATGTGTGTAAATCTGAAGTCACGGGATTTCCACAAACACAACACAACTGCTCACGCTCTTCATTAAGGTGCACAAATCCTATTCCACACATCAGAAACTAAGAAACTCAGATGCTCACAGTTTTGCTCCACTTGCCACAGTAAATATGGTGCAAAACACATTCGCACACCCGTAACCCAAAAATGTAATTTGTACATTTTTTTCCTCCCCTACAAGCACAACACAACGGTTACACCTTCACAGATTCTTCATTACAAGTGTACAAATCCTATTCTACACATCACAAACTAAGAAACTCAGACGCTCAGACTCCCTCTCCCCAGCCACCTCCTCTAGCTCCCCCAGGGGAATACCAAGGCGTTCCCAGACATCCCTCTCCCCAGCCACCTCCTCCAGCTCCCCCAGGGGAATACCAAGGCATTTCCAGACCTCCCTCTCCCCAACCACCTCCTCTAGCTCCCCCAGGGGAATACCAAGGCGTTCCCAGACATCCCTCTCCCCAGCCACCTCCTCGTGCTCCTCCAGGGGAATACCAAGGCGTTCCCAGACCTCCCTCTCACCAGCCACCTCCCCCAGCTCCCCCAGGGGAATACCAAGGCGTTCCCAAACCTCCC
>JAODKF010000055.1:4848703-4860086 GCA_026779585.1 Mormyrus proboscirostris | reverse complement strand
ATACCAAGGCGTTCCCAAACCTCCCTCTCACCAGCCACCTCCCCCAGCTCCTCCTGGGGAATACCAAGGCGTTCCCAGACATCCCTCTCCCCAGCCACCTCCTCGTGCTCCTCCTGGGGAATACCAAGGCGTTCCCAGACATCCCTCTCCCCAGCCACCTCTTCGTGCTCCTCCGGGGGAATACCAAGGTGTTCCCAGACCTCCCTCTCCCCAGCCACCTCCTCCAGCTCCCCCAGGGGAATACCAAGGCGTTCCCAGACATCCCTCTCCCCAGCCACCTCCTCGTGCTCCTCCGGGGGAATACCAAGACGTTCCCAGACCTCCCTCTCCCCAGCTCCTCCTGGGGAATACCAAGGCGTTCCCAGACCTCCCTCTCCCCAGCCACCTCCTCGTGCTCCTCCGGGGGAATACCAAGGCGTTCCCAGGCCAGCCGAAAGGTGTAATCTCTCCCACGCGACCTGGGTCTGCCCCTGGGTCACCTCCCATTTGGACACACCACCCCAGGGAGCCGTCCTGGGGTCGTCCTAGATAGATGCCCAAACCACCTCAGCTGGCTCCTTTCGATGTGGAGGAGCAGCGGCTCTGCTTTGAGCCCCCCCCCCCCCCCCGAATGTCCGAGCTCCTCACCCTCTCTGAGGCTCAGCCCAGCTACTCATTCAATTTCTAAAGAAATTAGTAGCTCCTCTTTAGTAAAACACAATTGATTTAACAGAAATCTCGGAAAATCTGGTTAGAGAAATAAATGTAAATTTGGGACATTTGTGGCCATATTCTTTTCATTTCTAGTCAGGAAGGAAATTAGTAAAGACAAACTTAGTTAATTATTAACTTCCATTAAGGAAGCCTTCTGTAATGGAAGAACAGACCATAAATATGACGGCTTCACCACATGCTTTGACAAGAATGAGCGTTCTGGGCTCTGCAACAAATACATTTCAGAGAGAGGATCCCAGCCCAGAGAGAGTCATTCACATCCCTCTTTATGACACTATCTTCTTAAATGTGATAAGTGATGGTGCCTTGGTACCAGCAGAGCAGGGAAATTGTAATCAGTGTCAAGGGAAAGGGCATTACAGCTTCTAATCTAATGCAAATACATTCAATAAGAGAGCGGAGCCCAATCATAATGAACGGGGCCCTAATTCTCAGCACAGCAATTCATTTCCATAATTGTTTTTTCAGCCCTAACCTGCAGGTGAGATCAGAATGGAGACAGTGAGAGACTCGTGTTAGAGGCAGGACCAAAAAAATGATTTTACCCACATAGTAAAAGGCCTGCATTATAGGTGCTGTCAAAATGGCCCGTGTTGCAGGTGTGATATCAAACATGGGGCTGCATTAGACATATATATTAAAATGGAGACAGTAGGAGACTCGTGTTAGAGGCAGGGACAAAAAGATGATTTAATGCCATGATAAAAGGCCTGCATTGTAGGTGCTGTGAAAATGGAAGCATCTTATGGCCGTGTTGCAGGTGTGATATCAAACATGGGGCTGTGTTAGACATATACTAAAATGGAGACAGTAGGAGCCTCGTATTAGAGGCAGGGCCAAAAAGATGATTTAATGCCATGATAAAAGGCCTGCATTGTAGGTGATGTCAAAATGGAAGCATCTTATGGCCGTGTTGCAGGTGTGATATCAATGTGTCAGACATACACTAAAATGGAGACATTCAAAGGCAGGCAGTGGCAGCACTGATGCATCACACCACTGGGACGAGGGTTTGAGTCTCCTCCACAGCTCCGTGTGTGGAGTTTGCATGTTCTCTCTGTGTCGATGTGGGGTTTTTCCTCCTGGTTCCCCACCAGTTTAAAAACATGCTCAGGTTAATTGGAGTTTCCAAATCGTGTTTGTGCCCTGTGATGGACTGGCACCCCATGCTGGGTTGTGTCCGCAGCCTCTGGGATAGGCTCCAGACCCCCCGCAATAGGATACAAAGTTACAGATAATGGATGGACATTCAGAGGTCTGTGTTGCAGATGAGATGTCTGATTTGGCATCCAGAGGCATGTGCCTGTAAATAACATTGAGGTAACAGCCAAATGCTTCAGAAGCAAACAATCTGCAACAATGATGATCAAACACGCCCAAGAACGTGATGGAAACCTAGAAGATCTACAAAGATATAACTATTGCATCGCCACAATTTTCATTGCAGTGTTCCACGATAAGCTGGTGATTGTTTAGAATATTTAAGCAACCTTATATGACCTAATAAATCGTAAGTACCTTCTACCTGTATACTGAAGGTTGATATATATTTGGTGAAACTTCGGAGCGAAGATGAATTCAAATAAATCTAAAAATACAAAATAAACACCATTGTACTTTCAAAACTCCATATTACTGTATAAAAATAAGAGCTTAAAAGGTTAACCAAATATGAAAGCTGGAAACTCAGAAATATCAACCAAGGAAAGTTATTGCACATTACCGGGATCCAGCTCATTTTACATGACATTAAACTGGCATTAATTTTTCTCTGCAATAAACAGAATGGCAAGGAACTGTATCATAAAATAATTGCTTACTGTACAGATAAATCTTGCAGAACATAGTTCTGAATGTGGATTTAGCACATCTGTGATATTTAATATTGATTTTATGTGTGCTTGGCTTTCTAAGAAGATGACCTCAGGAATGTTAAAAAACAAAAAGTGCCATATGGGCTCACCTATAGAAACATTTGTTATATTAACATTATTTCCTCATGCCATCCAAGTGGGCTGTCATATACTGTCTATTGAAATGTAGGTGTAAAACTGTGATGTATGTCAGCTTCGCCATTTCAAAACCTCAGCTAAAGTTAGCCTAGTATTTACAGCAACCATCCAATACACCCATCAATTTGTTGACTCAACCAGTATCACACTTTGTAGCTAATCGATACCTCGTTGACTTTTTAAAAACTTTTTTAGTTCACGGACGACGCCACCATTAAATCTGAGCGGGAGGTGTCCGCCTCACATTCCATAATTACTCGTTCGGACCCCCCCTCTGTTACGATTTCCGAGGCGGGCAAGCAGGTAAGGAGGCACGAGTCCAAGGGTAGACGGGGAAAACGGGGTTTATTCCGGGAGCACGGCAGACAGGCACGGACAACCATAACATTCTACAATGACCGACGCAAGATTCAGGAAGACGTGGACTCATATACACCGGCAGATCAGGGATTAACGGGACACAGGTGATCACAATCGGGGCAGGAACACAAGGTAATGAGGTGGGCGTGGCACACGGGAGGATCGAACGGAGCGGATCATGACACCCACATTCAACATAAAATATTAGTTTTATGCCAGTGTGTCCCCCCCACATTCAAAATGCTTCTGACGCCCCTGATTTAGTTAATAGATTAAGTGTGCTGTCTGTGAATTTTAATGACTATCTGTAATGGCTGAGGTGCGTCTGAGGAGAGCTTTGGAATCAGCGTGGTGTTCATCTAGCCATCCAGCAAATTTTTTGGTGAACAGAAGAAATTCTTAATGTTTCTTGTGCTCCTCTTAATTTGAACATGTCCTAATGTTACATTTACCACCTAGATATTTAACTTTTTTAACTTTAACTGTTTACTGTCTAAGACTTTTGCACAGTACTGTAAATCAGCAGATCAGTAGATAAGTTACAAATGCGACTTCGCAGCCCACCAATAGGAACGTGTCTGCATCTGAAACTCGACTTTCATGGAAGATTTAGCATGCAAAAAAATAAAACTTGTCTGTCTCTACACGGGCAAACAAACTTAATGAGCAATACCACTATCACTTTTAATTAAATTTTGCTGTGTTAATCAATTTTTGTGATTTGCTGTTAGTTAATAATTTAATAACTTTTGCAAAACTCTTACTGCATTACTACAAATTAATTGCTTTAACTTAATTTTATTAAAGTTTGTGTACATAGAAACATTAATATCTTCACCAATTTTTAGGAGTAATATTATGGTGAATGCAAATGTGTTTCTGTGTGGAAATGACAGCTCAGTTTACTAGCCTGTTTGTCTTCAGTGACTGTTGTGAGCACTTTATATTAAGTTTTATTAAGTTGCTTTTTTGACCTTACGTGAAACAATGCAGTAATGTTATTTTCTGTTAATGTCTGTTATTTTTTTCACATTCCTATTGCATGTCTAGTTTTATATTGTTTATTTATGTTTATTTAGGTAACACTTAAGAGGCGTGAATAATGTAAACTCTTTATTAATTAACCAGAAACTAAGTCTTAGTTATGTACTGACCCCATGTTGATTTATCACTAATCAATCATGATAATAACCATAATAGTGACAGTGGTGGCCTAATGGTTAGAGAAACACACATTGCGCGTTCGAGTCCCCAACCAGCAAAGGAACACTGAGCAAGATGCTGTTTCCTGGGTGATGTTATGTGTATGTGTTTAATGCAGAGGGCACATTTCATTGTTGTGCACTGTGCCATGGTATGTCAGCTAATCACTTCATGCAATCACTGTATTTGTTCATGATCTGTACTTGATTAGTAACTGAGTTACTAAGTTACTTGTTGCCCCTAAAGTGAAGTGTAACCTTTATTGTATTGTTTTGTCTTTTGTTGGGTATGGCTGGATGAGTAAATATTCTAATGCAGTGTTTCTCAAAGTGGTCCTCTGGGACCCCCAGACCATCCACAATTTTTGCTCCCTCCTAGCAGTCCATGTTTTTGTTCCTTCCTCGACAGTCCATGTTTTTGCTCCATCCCCGAAAGTCCATGGTTTTTGTTTCCTCCCAGACAGTCCATGTTTTTGCTCTCTCCCAGACAGTCCATGTTTTTGCTCCTGTGGGTGGCCTGGAAGTCCCCTGGGACTGATTTGCGAAACACTAATAAAACATCCTGAATCTTTAACAAATCGAGTGACGGTTTTCTACTTCATGAAATGCCCAGATAACCTCCCCATTTAACAAGCGTCCAGCTGAGGAGCCGCTTGTGATGCCTATTAACCGACGTGAGGTAGAGAAAAAAAAAAAAGGCAGCGTCGGTGTTGAAATCAGAGACGTGAAAGAGACTGAAAAAGATACCAAATCTATTTGTTTTCCGAGGGGATCTAGCTTAATGTGAGTGCAGTCCCCCAAAAGCCTCAAAATCAGTGAGCCAGTGATTATATCAATACAGCATTCGTTACATGGGCCTAGGGTGCGGGGGGGACTGTGCGGCTACATTCAGAGTTTCTAACGTGGACTTTCGATGGTGTTTCCCGTTTACCCACCACATAGGAAGGACACTTATAATAAGGGTTATCATAACCCACGGATGGTTTTGCATGACAATAGCTGCTGTCAGGTAGAGACGTGCCGAAAGGTTAAAGTCATTTCTCAGTGGAATGAGGAGACGCCTGACGTGCTGACAGCCCGCTTCCCGACACGCCCTGTGGAGTCCCGGTTTTTTTTTTGTGCCTCCTTCAATTATCTGCCTCCGTAAACAGACGGGTCCCAGCACAAAAGCACGCCGTTATCTCGCCGTATTCATATATCACCATGCTCAGCATACCGCTGTTCCTTATCAGCCGCCAGCTTCTATAACGACGGCGACGGGGTTTGTAATGTAACTAAGGATGTCGTCCCATGTTGACGTGGCTGCAAATCGAATGGGAATTCGATAGGTAAGAAAAGGCGTCTCTCTTTTAAGCATAGCTAGCAATTATAAAATATAGCTGTTACTCAAACCCCCTTCCCCCCTTTTCAGGCAGACACTGCAGAAAATCTAAGGTGTCATTTTCTTATATTTCGATAAAATTCTAATTTCATCAATAAATTGACAAAGAATGAATCCTTATGAATGACACCTTATGAATATAATTAGGCATATTGTCTTATTTTAGGAAATCTTACCAAGTTTCTTAATGCACTGGCAGATAATTTTGCCAGTTTTTTCAGCCATCTTGTCTCAAACAGAAATAGTTTATCTTACATTTAAAAGGCCATTTTTTGCCGTGCACTGTAACACTGTAACTGTCCGAGAGGCATGCAGAATGACGAAGGTGCATTTCGGGTTCAGTTGTCAAGTGCAACTCCATGTTAGTAACTGTGGAGTTCCACTACCATACCTGCACTAACACTTTCCATTCCTTACTTGTTTCGAAGGCACCTTGATTTCATTCCCCATGTGAAGTGTGTGCTCAGTTGGGTTGACATTGGGTGATTGACTTGACCAGTAATGACGTTTCCACTTTTGGGCCCTGAAACGACGTCATAACTTTCACTGTAGACTTATGGGATCATTGTCCTACTGCATGACGGAGTGTCGTTCAGTGAGTTTCGACACATACATATTGATGTGAGCAGATGTTTCTGTACTCTTCTGCATTCATCCAGCTGCTGCTGTCGACGGTGCCATCAGTAATGAACACAAGTGAGTTTCATTGACAGCAAATCTTATCCAAGGTATGACATAGACTCCACCATGAGCTACAAATGAGCTGGTAGCCTTCAGATCATCGGCTCTCCCTGTTTTTCTACACTTAACTCTTTCCTTTACTCTGATGAAGCTTCATCTTCATCTCCTCAGTTCAAAAACCTTATTACAGAACTATACACGTTATTTATGTGACCTCATCTTTCTGTTCCTAAGGCTGACTAGGTGTTCCATCCTGTAGTGAACATTCCAAGGTTACTGTTGATTTCCACATAACTGCTTTTTTGGCTCAATTATTTGTAAATTTTAGCTGCACGAGGGACTATTTTTATTGGATTTTTCACTTCTTTACTCCTCAACAAAACAGCCATGTCCAGCTGCAATTGTACTGTATCTCTAGGTAGTTTTCTATGGTTAAAATAAAAATTAAACAAAACACATCTGTGCATGAAACCTTTGAATATTTAGCTATCTGAATACTTCTGCTTGTCTAAAATTCGGGGCATCAATTGCTGCGCAGTTTTCTCACTGTGAACAAAAACACCTTCCGGTTGAAGTTGAAAGTTCTGTGGTTATAGACAGAATAACAGGTGTTCCATTTCATAAACAACAAATGGCCAAATACTTTTGGACTCCATGGTTTCTGTCCTTAACCCCATCGAGAACAGCTGTGCCAGATGCTGATAATGACCCAACATGACCACTAGGGGGTGCAGAGGCTGCTCATTAACAACAACGATATTTGAATTCAAGATACAAACACAGCCTGCCTATAAAATCTATTTCCTTTGCTAGTTGTTAATTGCATTTCTAGAATAAGCTATGTATAGTAACACACATCTATTAAATTATATATTCACATAGATCAGCTGAATTACATTTTAGCGACGCTTTACTCTAAATGTAACAGTGAATTTAAATTATGTTGGGTGGTAATTTGTAATACTTAAACTTTAATAATGAGTTTGCAACTTTGAACTTCATGTTTGTAAAAAATGTAGCCTTAATATCAATCAACAATATTAATTATGAATCAAAACTAAGGTTTCAATCCAAACAAACCAAAAACCAATTTAGCCCACTCCCCCACGGTCCACAATGAGTGTCTGCCTAGTCATAATCGAGCACTAGCTGGCCAAGCAAGTGGTGCCATTTTCAACTAGGGCTATGCTGTGGCTTTCAGTGTAAACAGCTTACAGTGGGAGAGCAGTGGTTTAAAAATAATCATGATAAAACAGAAGAAAAATATGCCACAAAGTGACCAGTGCAGATGTTTGTTGATCAATGGATTTTTCAGACAGGGATGCTAAGGTACAAATATGTTGAGGAGATTGATGACATTGAAACCGGCCCCAGTCTCATCTTTGCACGAAGACTCGATACAGCTTCTCTCTTGGGGACCTGACCTATTGGCCACCTCTGCCCCATCTCCTCACCCGCTACAATCACCTGGTGCTGGAGGTTCATACTCTGCCATATCTGCTGTCAGTGAATCGATCATGTTCCTGTACCGCATAGTTAAACACTCCTTAAGCCAGGAATTGTGCTGGGTATCTTCCTAGCATCAGCCATGGTCTGGCTACGCGGAGGGGCTCGCCTCTGTGGTCCAGAGGTCCCCAGAGTGTGCTCACCTCGGAGCAGATCCTCTAATGGGTTTTCTGCAGCTTAAGGAAGCGTCGCCATGGAATTAGCAGGAAGCGATGAGACCCCTGGAGAAAACCTTCATCTGGGCACCAAAATAACACACAGTTCATTTGAAAATCATTAAGAGCAGATGAGTACAGCTGCAATCACATTAGAAGTCAATTATCAATGTTAAGCGTCAGTTTCTGATAATGTGTGCTAACATTAGCCCCGTGGACCTAACTAACCGCCATTATGGCAGGCCAAGCTGATTTCCTCTGCTAGTAACCTTCCATTCCCTCTCCAACATAGTTTGGGCGTAAATGAAATGAAGATGATGCCTTTTCTAACACAAATCCGACTTTGTGATATAAGCTTAGCAAGGGTCATCGTGAGTCTAAATTATGGAAAATTAAATTCACATTTGTGGTAACATCTTATACTTACTTATTGAAGGCTTTTCCAGAGTCTAGCTATACAACCACAAACAATCTGTAAGGCCAGGTGATTAAAAAGTAGATGAAGTTTCCAGATCAGTCGGTTTCCTCAAAGTTTACACACATTTAATTATAAATGAAAGCATTGATATTTCATATACAGCACAAATTGTAAAGTGCCAGGACAGAACAGTAATCGCAGGACATTCAGAAACATCACTTGTAACGAAGTGTAACAAACACTTACAAGGATCTAATGATCCTTAGAGTCAATTTATGTACTTATAAAATAACATTTTATGTACTTATAAATTGCCTCTCGGGGACAAATAAAGTTTTTTGAATTGAATTGAATTATAAGATACATTTACGACAGCTATAGGGTACAATTGGAAGAGCCCTGAGGGTCCGGCCCCAGTAATTGTACCGCAAAGGTACAAATTGGTACTTTTCTGACAGTGTTTATCATCAGCATTTTATTTATCTCCCAAAACACTTCTGCGTTTACTTCAGACTTGCATGATATATCCTGTGTGACCATGTGGCTGCCTTACGCATAAATCCATGTTCCATGGTCGCTAATCCTGTTCCGCCATGTTTGAAGCCAGTAGCCGGCCTTAAAAACCATCGCTAAGAAATGCGGGGGACACCATGGGTGGGGTAGCAGTCCATGGCTGCCCACACATTATGGCTGATGTTTTGGGAGTGTGAGAGGACACTTGGGAGAAGGGAAAGCTCACATGCTGGGCTCAAAGAACTGAGGCCGCCACCACATTGGCCCCACGCAGACTCCCAGAAGCCCCGGCGGCTAAGATTATGCAAACTACTGCCTTGGACCTCATGGAAACAAAAGCAGTGTGCTTGCGAGCTGGGGTGGCCTGTGTCAGTGTGCAAAACAGCATATAAACAAACAGACACACTCATATAGAACAAAACCCACAAACCGCAATATGAGAACAGAGAGGACACAAGCTACCATGCAAACTAACCAAGGCTCTCTTACTTTATTTATCATTTGTGTTGGAATGCTTTTATTTATTTATCCTAGTAAGAAAATGTATAGAAAATCAGCTAAATTTTAACCTAAAAAGAATTAAAATAAAAGAAAGGGGAAAACCACAACCCTCTCAGAGGGTAAATCTGAAGATGTTCAGTCTTCAGTTGCAGCCAAGCTTGCTCTATGGAAAAGACAATTTCCCCACAGGGATCAATAAAGCATCGATGATGATGATGCGTATTATTATTATTATTATTATTGTTATTGTACACATGATATAATTATTATACATTATTAAAAAATAATCTTAATCACTAATCAGTTGACACTTAATGACATCTATATCTATAATCAAGATATAATTTAACCAATAAAAACGCTTTGGTTCAGTTTACATTTGACCCAAAGAAAGCAGACTACACGCAGCCATAGGTCTAAAATGATAACTTTACTTCATGGTATTTTTGGACTTTACTCTATACTGTAACTTTTTATTTAGAGGTTCTACCTCCAGTTTCTTTCCTCTGACCTTCCTCTAGACATGTTAATCATCCAGAATTGTGTTTTATCTCTTTGTGTGATAAGCCAGTTAATGGTTTTCCAGAGTCTGGACTAACTGTTTTATCTGGCTTTGAAAGCTTACACCAATGCCAGGACTGGGGGGGAGGGGGTACCGGTTTCCATGACGAAAGCACGGCAAACACATCAGCCGTGATTAGGAACGTGGGTGCAAGATTTTGGAAATGTTGTTAAAGGAGAGATGAGCGGAGTTTGCAGGCAGGCGACCACCCGTCTGTAAGAGTATGTTCCTAAATAAAGCATCACACAAACACAGAGCAAATAAACAGGCCCTCACTTTCTGAAATGTGGCACCTTCTCCTGACAGGTCTCTGATATCACTTTGCAGTTCACTTAGGGTGGTAATTGAGCCAGAAAGTGCTACTGCGTGTGATGGAGCCCCGGTGGGGCCCTTCGCAACAGGAGGAACTCTAGAGAAACTCTAAAGGAATATTGCCAGAAAAAAACAAATGCCTCAAGGAAAACCTGGGGGTCAAATCAAGCGTCCAGTGAATGCGTCATCGATGGGGTTAGGCAAAGGGATAGGGTTAGGGTTTATCTTGGAGTAAATGTGCACCGGTTTTCCGATGCAATTCCACGTCGGTGAGCCTTTGGGAATAGCGGCCAAGAGCGACTTGGGAAATAACAGCAACATCACGGGCGATCGCTGAGCTCCGCCCCAGAAGCGGGACTGAACGGGCAGGGAGCTGGCCTCGTCTTCCTGCCTGGTGCACCTTCGGGCTAACAATCATTAGCTATGTGGCGGCCATACTTAAGCTGAAATGCAGTGTGGTTGAGAGGGAGGGGGCAAATTAAAGGTTAAAATGTGAGTAGCGGAGGAGCTGCAGTGATAATATAGAATTACCAACGGCCACTTTAATAAGGGGAAACAGCCTAACTGTCTTTTGGCGTTCTTTAGCATTTAGCGCCTCCCATGTGATCACACTGGGTATACACTATGCTGAGCACAGACTGAAGAGGGGCAAAAAGGCAAAGAAAGATTTATTAAGCGCTACTGCAGGCACAAATGGGAAATAAAGGAGGGCTGTTCTACTGGGGCGTCACGGGCTCCCAGACAAGATTATTTAGGACGCTACTTTACAGATCTGACATTAAATTTGAAATATGGTGCTTCTCTGTCATAGTGCTTCTTGTTGTGTGACTTCAGAATAGTTTAGTTTTTAAAAGACACAATTTTTTACAGGAAGAAAACTGTTTACTGGCTATGAGACCAAAACCATTCATTTTACATTCTATATTAAAGGCATCAATAATCTTGTACACAAACTGAAGTATTACACTGGAAGTTGGGAGAAGTTATGCTTCAAATAGTCCACTTAGCAGCCTGGGAGACACGGGATTGAGAGAGACGCTGCTAGATATTATGTCTCGCTTTTTAA
>JAODKF010000055.1:4768963-4779855 GCA_026779585.1 Mormyrus proboscirostris | reverse complement strand
CTCGCAGAGTTATTTAAACGGTTTTGCGAAATTTCTGTCATGTCCCGCATGCGGGACAGCCGACTCCAGAGGGTTAATTCACATCTAGCCATCCAGAGAGGTAACACTTTGGGATCCACAGACATCACTCTGCCACCATCGGGATCTGAACTGGCAAAAATTTGACGGTAAGAAGCAGTGACCTAACCTACCGAGCCAACACCACCCCCCCGGCTTGTTAGTACGCAATCCACCAATCCATCTGCTTATCTGAATAAAAGGCCACTCTGGACCTGGGGGAGATCCAAGGAACACAGGGTCCATCAAGCACGTTACCCGGCTCAAAGTCTGCAGCGCCGGTCTTATATTGAAAAGTAAAATGTCCTCATATTTACATAACATCCCAAATGTGTTTGCTGCAACATATTTTCACAGTGATCAACGGAAACCTGATTATTTCTACACAGATGCCTGTTAATTAATGTCAGATTTTAATTAGTCCTATGCCTCTGCTGATTACCTAATGTGTCTAAACAACGGCATCTGTGGGGTTCACTGAAATGCAGCAACAGCATTACCTGCTGGGCCACTGCCCCAACCTAAAACACATTCAATTCAATTCAATTCAATTTTATTTATATAGCGCTTTTAACAATGGTCATTGTCTCAAAGCAGCTTCACAAAATGAACAATGATAACACATATCATAACAAAACTTAATGTTTATCAAAAATGAAAGGTAAACTTCTGCTGTTTTCTGGTGTGCGCTGAAGCATAAACAGCCATTACACAATGAGCAAACCACCTGGGCTCTATTAAGTGCACCATCCGCTCCATTTGACCACTGATCGTTATATGACATCATGCAACGCTGACTATCCATTCTTGCAGGGAAGAGACAACTTTTCGGACAAACCGCTGCAAAAGTCTCACAAAAGCGCAGTTGAGGAATAGTCCATTTACTCCTGGGGAAAATAAGCGGATGATTTAAATCTTTCACCATCATCTGTAACATACTGCTGGTACCGCATTTTCAACACAGCTTGGCTGCATCCAGTTCTAGCTTTGACAGACTAATGCATGAATAAATCACTTCAGTGAGGGAAGTAATTAATTCAACTGAGTAATCTAAGAGCTAAACAGAACAGAATCCTTCACATATATCTGCCCCACTAGACTAAGAAGAGAGAACTCTGTATGGATTAAAAATAACATTTTTAAAAAACAAACACCCAGAGACTGCTTTGTTTATAGATCTTAAGATAAAGTCCTTGAGCTGTGTGCAGTTCTTTGCTTTAAATCCCTTGGTAATTTAATTTCTAACATTTTGGTAATAATACAAAAACACCATTGTTTTTCTACTAATTACTAAATTTACTTTGAATATTAAAGATATTTCTTTGTGTGAATGTTTACTGTGTAAGACAACATAACAAAAAATAACAAAACATAACAAAAAAACCCAGTTCACAGATATTAGGAGTCATTAATGGGAGAGATGGGTTTGAAATCAAAGCCTGATGTTATTCATTTTCCCCCCTCAGCATAAAAACACACCTGAGTCCCACAGCTGAGTATAATTCCCAAGTGAAAGTCCATTGTCAGCCTGAGATGGATACAAGGAGGATCTAAAGCACCTACATCGTTCACCTAACAGAAATCATCTCAACCTTCAGTCCTGAAGCTTCTGCTGTCAGAAGCCTGCACCAACATGGCCTCAACCAGACTGGGTGGACTGGGAGCTCAACTGAAGCAGCTCCTTGACATTTATAACTAACAACCATTATCCCACCTAAAAGACAGGAAAGTAAAGGTGCTAAAAGATGCACCACTCACTCAATAAATAAATCAATCAACAAACAAAATCAAGCCAAACCAAGTCAAGTCATGCTGAGTCGAGTCGAGTCAAGTCAAGCCAAGTCAAGTCATGCTGAGTCAAGTCAAGTCAAGCCAAGCCGAACCAAGCCAAGGAAAGTCAAACTGAGTCGAGTCGAGTCGAGTCAAGCTGAACCAGGCATGACCTTGCATACAGCCACAGGTTGATAATTAGAGGCCAGTGAAGGGGAAGAATGGGCTTTTCAGCTGACTTTGCCCTATCCATTACTGTCAACAAACGGCTAATGCTACTCTTCTGTTTGGGGTCTCGTGTGAAGGTAATTTGCTTTTCTGGATATAATCAAACAAGCAATCGTAAAACCAGGCACCAACCCCCACAGGCAACAAATAAAATAAAACCTGTTACTTTGTGGCATGATGACTCAGTAATGAAATACTCTTTTTAATTTCAGGCTAAACACAAACTGATAATGAGTAATTTGAGAACTAAACTTTTCACTCAAACCATAAGACTTCAATGCTACAGAACTCCCTTTATCAAACTTAGCAGGATATCGGTCTGTGTCATTCTTATTCTCATTACCATAATGATAATTATTTCTATTTACAAAGCATCCAAATGTCAGGCCTTCACATTCAGCAAATAAGCATTCATAAACAGGGAAGACTGCAAATTGCTAGGTAACATTCTTGAAGGTGCTCTACTGGAAAAGCATAACAGCATTTTAATAATTATCGCGGCACAGTATCTAAAGTGCTTCAGAATATTTAGCAATTATACATCGTTTATGAAGGTTTAATGCAGGGCCTTTTTACGTTAATTGTTACCACGGTTACCTTGTTCTCCGCAGTTGGTGGCATTAAATTGACGGGCGGATGTCTTAGCAGGTAGCTCTGTGTGTGGCAGGTTAGAGGACGTTTAAAGAGATTCAATTTCATGCCCGTGTAAACACAATCTGGGAGCGAAAGCCTAGCACGGAGGCCAAATTAGCCCTGCATGTGTGCGAGTGCACATTGCCCTGTCCTCTTCGTCTGTAAACACGGGAGGGCAACCTGGAGGCGTGAGAAGTAATGACACTTACAAAGGATCCAGGAACAGAGGTCTGCTGCATTGGGCTGGAAGGATGTGTGAGAGGTTCAGGGGCATCCACTCTTCATGCCTCCTGCTAGTGCCGCAAAGACCTACCTGCAGGTGGCGTCATCCCCAAAGACACCAGCTGGCTAGTGACAGTGGTGAGTGGTTTTGGTTCTGACCCCCCAGCCCAGCCACAGCCAGGGCGTGAAACGCTGCGATTCTCATGAGAGAAAGGCTTTCTGATTGGCCAGTGAATGCCTTAGACAGAAAAAAACAGGCAGCAGACGTAGATGGGAGCACGTCCACTGGCCAATCAATTAGTGCTTCTCTGATAAATATTAATGAGCTGGCCAATCATGTAGTGTTTCTCTCATAAATATTAATAATATTTCCCAAAGCACACTGCAAAAAGAAAATTCACAGCCAGGGCTGGTGGGTATGCGAACTGACCCACTTTATTACCCCCAAATGCGCACACACACACACACACACACACCCCGGCCAATGTATCAGACCTTTCTATTGTATTCTCATATGGTGCCAAAAGGACATACGGCAAGCAGCCAGGATGACTGAGTTTCAGACCTGAATTTAACCAAAATAGCCATGACTCAACTGCAGTAGGGTGGCAGGTTATCTGGGGTATCAGCTGCCTTGTCCCTTGTCCTGGGGGTATGATCCAGGCTTACTGAAACCTGCATGAGGTAAGTGGTATGAAAAATGCATGGATGGATGGATGGATGGAAAGAACCAACTACATCCTCACCTACAGACCTTTTCATAGTTCACACTGTAACAGAAATTAGGTAACTACTATTAGGTAAATTAATCAGATTATTCATTAACCTAGTAGTGCTCCTGCGTTTGACCAGTCCTTCAGAAGCCCAAGAGGAACTTCACATACTGATGAATACCCCATCACACTGGAAACGAATGTGTGGAGTCTCCATGAAGGTCATGCCACCAAACATCACGCCTTAGGACCATGTGGTGGCTCCACCCCACAGAGCTCTCTTTCAGTCAGACAGGAACGTTAGCTGACTAGACGACCTCTGACCCCACCCTCTTGCCCAGAACACATATGGGTGACTTCATTCGGCTCCTCTGACAGCCCAGACACCTGCAGCTGCAGCTTTCCGGGATTGACATGCGGGAGATTTTACAGCGTTGCTTGAAATTTGCTCTTCACTCCTTTTGACATTTTTATTTTAAAACTTCAAAATATGCCATCATGGTGTCAAACGGTGTGTCACGGTAGAGATTTAAGAGTATAAATTCCTATACACTCTTAGAGGAAATGTAGAGATAGAGATCCATGACCTGTATTTCAGTCTGCTGACATCTTCTTCCCTGGAACAGCCAGTCAGATTTCTAGTTTAAGCCCAGGGGCGGAGACCTGCTTGTACTGCCTTGCATTGCTGTCCAGCAGCTAACCAATAGACTCCCAAGTTGACAAAAAGTATTTTTCCAGCCAGTGCGGTGTTTACCACCACGCAAACCACGCATTTGTGTGGGGCCCCTGAGGTTTGTGGTGCCCTGGTGGTCACAAACAGGTACTACACTAGGGTAGACTGGGGACCTGGAAGTGATTTTCTGAATGGGGGCCCCATAAACGACAAACTAGTCCCTGGTTATAGCTGCGGGTGCCTCCTGTTTGCATCGTGTGTTCCTGGTGCGAGCAGGTCCAAGTATTATAAACGAAATACCTGCTATAACGCCTGCTATAACGCCTGCTATAACACCTGCTATAACGCCTGCTATAACGCCTGCTATAACACCTGCTATAACGCCTGCTATAATGCCTGCTATAATACCTGCTATAACGCCTGCTATAACGCCTGCTATAACACCTGCTATAACGCCTGCTATAACGCCTGCTATAACACCTGCTATAACGCCTGCTATAACGCCTGCTATAATACCTGCTATAACGCCTGCTATAACGCCTGCTATAACACCTGCTATAATGCCTGCTATAACGCCTGCTCTAATACCATCTCTGCTGTACATTATGCCTAACAAAAGTCCATTTTTCAGGACAGAAATTACCCTGAATGTCAGTGAGCCTACCCCAGCATCAATTATTCTAATGACCATAATGAGACTGCAGCCATTTTATCCATACCAGCCTCCAGCTGTAATCAGTGGATGCAAAATAAAAAAAATACTAATCACGGGTCATTTGTTGGGGAATTTACATCTGCTAAGGGAGGCCCTTTTCTCAAACAAACTCATCGAATGACACAGCATAGGTTAAAAAAAAAAAAAAAACATAAAATAAACACTGCTTTGTCTACTGCTGTGAACCAGACACCTTTTACACTTTCTCTTTACTTGGCTTTACTGTTTGAAAGACCAATAACAAACAGCATTGAAATCCTTTTGAAAACACACACACACACTTTAACATGCACATCACCACAGGCTGTTTGCTCGGTACATAACAACAACAGACCCTAAAAGCAGACATAACATCCAGAGCAGAATTGTACTGTTGAGAAAGTGAACCCTTTACAATCATCTGTCTTCCATATAATTTTTTTTTTTGTGAACAAATTTTTATTTTAAATCGGTTAACACTGGATTGAGAAGGTAGCGACACAGATTTACAACACAAAGTAATACCCTGAATATACCTGTGTTACCATCGTCATTACTGTTATCACTACAAAGGGATCCCTTGTATAGTTCTTACATAAATGTTGTCTCTGTTTACTTCCCATCATGCCTATTATCCATTTTTCAAACTCGCTTGTCCTGTGCAGGGTTGTGAGGGTCTGGAAGAGGGGGGTGAACAATCGTATCCACAATGGGCCAGAGGGTAAGCAGCTTGTGCGACTAGGGAATTGCAGCGAAAACACGCAAACACAGCGGCCCTTTCTGGATATGATTGTCTACCTCGGGTCTTTCCTGGAAACGATGGATGCGACACAGGGAATAACCCAGGAGTGAGGCACCGATATTTCATCCATCCATCCGTCACCTTCTGCTTGTCTGGGGTTCAGATTGCGGGGGTAGCAGCTTCAGGAGAGATACGCAGGCCTCCCTCTCCCCAGCTACCTCTACCAGCTCCTCGGGGGGGGGGCGACACTGAGGCGTTTCCAGGCCAGCCGAGAGATATAATCTCTCCAGCGAGTCCTGGGTCTGCCCCGGGGCCTCCTCCCTGAAGGATACGCACAGAAAACCTCTCCAGGTAGCCACCTAATCGTGGTGGAGGGGTTTGCGTGCCTCAGTGACCCTGGGGGTAATGTTGTTGGGGGCAATAGCCCCTGGTAGGGTCTGCCAAGGTAAAAAGGTCCCAGGGGAGGGGCCAAACAAAGAGCAATCCAGAAGAACCCTATGACAAGTCATAATATCAAAGTCTCCTTTCCCTCGCCCGGACTAGGGTCACCGGGGCCCCACCCAGGAGTCAGGCCTGGGGGAGGGGCCCGTTGCCAAGCGCCTGTTGGCCGGGCATAACCCGAAAGTGGCACGCAGGACTGTCCCCAAGTGGGCCCACCGCCCGCAAGGGGAATGCCGGGGGTCCGGTGCTTTGTGGATCGAGTGGCGGCCAAGGGAAGTACATTGCATAATACATTGCTATGCCATTGCTGCGCTATGGTTTCACAAACGTTACAAAGTAGTGTGTGCATTCAGTAATTATGAACCATCGTATTCAACAACATGAAGGGACTTTATGGCAGTCTGCTCATAAGTACGAGTTGTCTGTAAGTGAGACGTTCCTGACCTAGGAACGACCCGGATACAGACGTCTTGATTGGAACATCCGCTATCTGTTGGATCGAGTACTTGTGATTAAGCATGTGGGGGCAGTGTTTTTATCAGCACGGACTTCAGCAGAGTCTCTAGAGGAATCCCACACATCGCCAAGCCATTACTGGTGCTAATCAGAAGGGTGACTTACCTGTCTATACTGTCAGACTGCAGGAGATGGATACAACAGCTTTAGAAGTGTGTCTGTGTGTGTGTGAAGGGGGGATTCAGTCATTTAAATCTCTGTTAACCACCAACAGAACAGAGAAAGCGAGTGCTTGCTTTTAAATTTCAAAATCAAACATAGATGTGACTCCACAGATTATTTACCTGTGTAAACTCTGAGGGAGTTTCTGTCTGTCAAAGTTGTTTCAAAGTTGTTTCCGACATCTGAGGGGCGTTTAGCACTGCTGCCTACAGCCGACCATGTAAATGTGATTATGTCATCATAGGGAAGAGAACTCTCTCTAACATGTTCATGAACGTGTGCCTGGTGATGGACGGGCATCTTATCCAGAACATCTCCTGCCTCTTGGTCTGCTGTTTGCTCAGACAGGCTCTGGCTTATCTGTAGCCATATATTGTTTTATATATATATAAGTGATTATGAAAGATGGATCGCCATATTATTTATTTGCTTTGTTGGAATGACGTTAGCATATGACATTAAAGCTGAATTACGGTCTCTCTGTTTTGAAAGTTCCTTTTACTGACCCAGGGTGGGTAAGATGTACAACAAGTAAATAAATAAACAAGGTCTCTCCCTTGGATACAAGTGAAAATGTGCTCACATCTCATGAAAAAGAAATTAAAATAAAACAAGTAAACCAGGCTTCAGGCTTGTTCACTGAAGTTTGGGGAGGATGGCCGCTGGAGAGACAGATGCTCTTTCATTTAAGATGAGGCGGGGGGGGGGGGGATTGTTTCTATTCTCTGATCCTGTTGCTGTGGGTAAAGGCCACTATCGCACTGGGACCAGCAGGTCCTCTCATCCTCTCCATGCAAACTGTTACTCTGACTTTCTTACTAATGCTAACCAATGTGACCTACATAGTGCAGTGTTACCAAACGGGATCCTAGCCAATGTAGGGGACACCCTAGATGGGATTCCTGTAGGTCAAGAGTGACACAGACAAACAGCATAGGCAATTCAGACTCAGCCAATGTACATGTTGGGAGGAAACTCAACTACCCAGGACAAACTCATACTGATGGACCACTGCAGAGCCACACTGATCACAAAGCACCATGTGATTAGTGAAGAAACAGTCAAAGCCAGTACAAAGCCATGTATGTAATTGTTCTTCATAACAGGTTCTTGGCTCTGTGCCCCTGACTAGGACAAACATGTATGGAAGATGGATAGATGGATGGATGGACACGCGCATTATATGTTATTGTTCATCACAGGCTTTGGACCCCCGTGCCCCTGACTAGTACCAGTGAGTATGAAAAATGGATGGATGCTTTTCATCATTATATGACGTTAAAGTCTACAAGGATGTACACAAGCAAGCATTTCATTTTACTTGTACTTGCACCCTTGAATGCAAGGTTTGTGTGTGTGGTGTCACCTCATCAGTCCCCAGTCAGAACCTTCATGGAACAGTACATCAAAGTGGATCATGAAAGAATCATTAGGCCGATAAAATATTCATGAGATTGAGAAGGAGAACGGCCAATTGAAGGCCATGGGGTAATTATAGCATATCCATTGAGGAGAGGCAGGTGGTATCCGAATTGTGCGTGAAGCCTAATTATGCTTAATGATGCTAAATGAGGTTGACAACACACAGTGGGAAGAGCATCAATGGCAACATCTTTCTAGTTAACTTGGGTCTCCTTCAAACACCAGGCGAGCAATGGACCTTGGACCTACTGGGGCTCACATAACCCTGAACACGGTATCCTCTCCAGGCCCCATGCTTTGCATCCTAATATTAAACACCCCCCCGCCCCCCCAAAAAAAACACATTTGCATTATCAGTTGCTTTTATTCAGGCTCAGACAGTACCTGCTGCGACTGGGGAGAAAGGCCTTGCTCTGGGGCCCAGCAATGAAACTACCTGCCCTGAGATTTGAACAAGGAACCGTGTCATTGCAGACACAGCATCCTAAACCACAGAGCCACATACCATATAGTGTATAACTGAAGCACAGCAGCAGAAGGATGAGACCTGCTGTAGGATGCCTGAGGGGAAGACCTTACAGCATCTTTGTTTATAGGGAACAGATAAAGAAAGAGCCCTTGACCTTCTGGGCATCCAATGACACCCAGCTGACCAGAAAGCAGAGGTGTAGGAACCACTGAGGGCGTGGTGCAAATCCCTCAGCTATATTTTCTTATATTTGGCTTCTTTCACACCCATCCCAAACAGAATAGACCTTTACATTAAGGTTTATAGTGTCCCCTGCCCCACCCCGATAACTAACTCTTTCCTACACCCATACTGGACCCGCAATAGTACAGCAGCAGCACTCCTTTAACTCCTACTACCACTTCTTCATGAGAGGCCTGATGTCAGTATGTCACTGCATAGTGCAAAAAAACTGATATGGTCAATGTACCCTCCTAGAGACAGCAGTATTACACATTGACATCTGTGCAGACTACCGAGAGCTTCCCTGAGGACCTAGGGGTATTCCACAAGGCTGGATTTCTTAACTTAACTGGAATGTAAGGATTGTCCAATAGGAATATCTCTTACCTCTGTTCCTGTTTATTTTGGTTATGTTACAGTCATCAAAGGCAAGGTAAATGGGAACTGGGCCTTTATACTATAATATCCATAAAATCTTTTCTATAAGACACCAACCTCAGGGCAGTCAAAGTCATGACACAATCAGGAAACCTCATGACAAGTTTGTGAAACTGCATTATTGGGAATCGACATTTTCAGCCTTTCTACATGCTAATGAAATGAGATGGAGGAAAGTCATGTGACCATATGGAATGAATGAAATGAACTAAAAAATTATAATGAAACTTCAATTGTACAAGCATATTGGAGCACTTATGCACTGTGCGGGAGTGGTGTAGACGCTGTGTGCACTTGTGTTGTGCGCCTGTTGAAGCGGTTGACTGGAATTATCTGGTATTTTTGAGTGTTTGTGTACCAGAACGGTTACGTCAGTAGTAGTTGTTTCATTTTTAACTTTTATTTTCATTTCTTTTCTCGGTTTGCATGAGTACTTGTCTGTCTGTCTTAATAGACAGCACGAGTGTTATCGATAGCTGCAGGTGTCGCGCCAGCGGCGTTTCTGTTCGCGTACCTTCACATCAAACACTCGCGGGGTAATATTATCTAACGTCGTAACATTAACTCTAAAAGGACAGTTGCTCCTGAGCTTTGCTCGGTCGCCGGTCGGGCCGGGAGGACATTTTCCACTTTTTTCGCGCTCCGCAGTAGCCTGCTTTGAGAGGGTTTTTTGTGGTTTTTCAGCCTCCCTAGAGCAACTTCGCTTTAGTTTAGCTAAACGTGGTTCAGCAGGAAGTTTGTCTCGGGTAGGTAATTGTTAATTTGGCTATTTTAAAAGTTTAATTTCTATGGTTGTCATCTCTGACCCTATTGGATACTTTAAAAAGTTCTGTTTTAACGCAAGTCTTTATTTAGTACTTTTTATTGTACTTGGAATTTTATTATATTAAGTATACGTTAATTAAATCAAGTAAAAGTTAAGTACACTATATAAATATACATAAATTTATGTGGGGAGAGATGGTTCCAAGCTCCAATAAATATTAAAATTGGGCACTGTAAAAGGCCTACCCTTTGTGGTCTGTATTTAAATGCTAGGAGTATTAGAAACAAAATTAATGATATAGAGGCTTTAATTTCATAGGACACTTATGACATTATAGGAATAACTGAAACATGGATGAGTGACAATGCTTAGGTATGTCACAAAAAATTTAAAAGTTGTTGGATTTTTACAAAATAAGCTAATAATAAATAATATTTAAAATAGCACCAGAAGAAAGGGCTTGATAAGACCTTTCCAATGATACCAAGAACTTCTTTCTGTGATGGGTGGCAAGTTATAGGATATTTTGTAACGCCATTTAAGGCTTATTAACGTCCACTTATTAACAGATAAAACAATAGAGAACCATACTTGACTTTGTGACCCGTTTATGGTGTTCAGAAAAATTAGCATAACTCCGTTATTGTTTATCAGATTTTAATAAACTAGGTATCATTAGAAAGCTTATTCCTCGCCTAACAGTCTCAGATACACTGAAAATAAA
>JAODKF010000055.1:4745001-4762427 GCA_026779585.1 Mormyrus proboscirostris | reverse complement strand
GCCACCGTCCACTGACAGGCAAAGAGCCCTGGCCCGCTAGGCCACCTTCCAATGACAGGCACAGAGGCCTGCCCCGGTAGGCCGCCTTCCAATGACAGGCACAGAGCCCTGTCCCGCTTGACCACCTTCCAATGACAGGCACAGAGCCCTGTCCCGCTAGGCCACCTTCCAATGACAGGCACAGAGGCCTGCCCCGGTAGGCCACCTTCCAATGACAGGCACAGAGCCCTGTCCCGCTAGGCCACCTTCCAATGACAGGCACAGAGCCCTGTCCCGCTAGGCCACCTTCCAATGACAGGCACAGAGGCCTGCCCCACTAGGCCAGACATCACCTCAGAGAACAACACACACACATTCATAGGTTGCTGCTTATCAAAGTAAAAAAAAAAAAAACCTCACTTTTATTGGAAGTGAAGAGTTCACAGGGATTTACTTCAGGGTGAAGCTGGGCATTCAAAATAACGGCCTTAAAACTACTTCACACAGTCCCACAATCCCACAATGCACCTGGCTCCACCAGACTTGCCAAATCATGTCTTCTGAGTATAGAGTGGGAGCATTCAAAACAACCACTGGTAAAACCTTTGAACAAAAGTGATTTGGGGGTGAGGGAAGCCATGGGACCTTATTGTGTCGACTTTCCGAACCTTGCAAACATATTGCAATTACACAAATAAAAACTAGACAAAAAACATGCCCAGCAGGATAAACTGGAACAGCAGAAAGTGAAAACAGGCCATCTTTGCTCTGACCCTTACTGTGTACACAAATTGTTGAGTAACATCGCCTGTCAGTACTAGGCAGGATAGTTACAAAAGGCAAATAGGCATATATTGGAAAATACATCTCGTTGTCATTCTGTATGGAACAGTGATGAGTATGAACTGTGTTTCTGACCTACTGACCTGACATAGGATGGTAAGCTCTGCATACAATTTGAAATGGCAAGGAAAACATCTGAGTATGTTTGGGGGGCAGTAGACAACTTGTGGTGGTGATTGTGGCACTAGTAGACAGACAGATAGACAGACAAAGACAAATAATAATGCATAATAAGGCATAATAATGTAAACAATAATATAAACACATAATAATATAAATAGATAGATTGATAGAGACAGATATAGAGATAAAGGCAGGCAGACTGACAAAAAGGCAGGCAGGCAAGCAGAGACAGACAGATAGATATAGAGACAGACAGGCAGGCAGGCGGACAGGTAGACTGACAAAAAGGCAGGCAGGCAAGCAGAGACAGACAGATATAGAGGCAGGCAGGCAGACAGACAGGCAGGCAGACAGGTAGACTGACAAAAAGGCAGGCAGGCAAGCAGAGACAGACAAATAGATATAGAGGCAGGCAAGCAGACAGACAGGCAGGCAGACAGGTAGACTGACAAAAAGGCAGGCAGGCAAGCAGAGACAGACAGATATAGAGGCAGGCAGGCAGACAGACAGGCAGGTAGACAGGTAGACTGACAAAAAGGCAGGCAGGCAAGCAGAGACAGACAGATAGATATAGAGGCAGGCAGGCAGGCAGACAAAGGCGGGGATGCAGATAGACAGGCAGGCAGGCAGACAAAGGCGGGGATGCAGACAGACAGGTAGGCAGGCACAGGGCACGACTATACTCGCAACTAGAGCATCATCTTATTTTTATTCACCTGAAATACTGAACGCAGACACAGCAGTACCCAGGTCAGGCTCACAGGGGGAGCGGAAGCCTATTGCAGGCGGCACAGGGCACGAGGCTGGGGTACATCCTAGACATAATGCCAGAGAGAACATTCAAAGCGGCTATGTGTAAAACACGGGAAAAGATTCAGTGAAGTTTACTTTAGGATGAAAGGAGCCCATCATCACATGAAAGGAGGCGGAATAAAAAAAAAAAAGAGCAGAATTTAGACTAGAAGAGCATGAAGAAGTGACACGTCAGCAGATCATGCTTAAGTCAGCACCATGTCCAAGGTTGCATAGATCAGACAGACAGACAGACCAGCAGACAGACAGGCAGGCAGGCAGGCAGACAGGCAGCGGGGATTCAGGTTATTAACATACATTAGCAGCTAGTGCTGTGGTAACACTGGAAGATGATCTTCTTTTTTCTTGCCGGTTCAAGTGAGTCTTTCGGCCAAACAAAGACGGAATACTCAATAGTTCTGACAGATGCCGGAAGCTTCTCGCGGTAGCGAGACAGCTGTATTAAAGAACAAAGTGTCAAACATCACAGCGACGTCTGAAAGGTATAGTGAGGGAAGAGGTATCTCGAGGGTACTGAGGGTACTGATTTACCGTGTGCTGGGCCGGGACCAGGAAGGACGGGGAGCGAAAAAGTGACGCTGGGGACCAGGACAGAGACGGAACGCCGGTGAGAAACACTTACTTTACAGGCCTTAAGCAGCAGATGGGCCATGGGGCTGCGATCCAGACAGAGGATCTGGGAGAACATAAGGGAAAAGCCGACTGAGATGCAACAGTCTAGACGAGCGAAAGAGCTAAAGTCTGCAACCCAAGCCATGTGACGAGGGAGACTTCAGACTTTGTGAGAGAAACAGGGGCCGGTATTGGGGGGTACGGGCCGGAGAGGAGAGGAGGCAGTGACGGCCATGCCATAAGCTTCAGAGATACGCATGGGAACGGATCAATTATAAGCGTCAATGGGCCTGGAGAACACGCACAATTATCTGCACTTTTCTGCGTGCAGCTTCCTGATTGGATGGCAGGCGGTCACATGACAGGTGACCAAAGGCAGGCAGGTGGAATGCAGGCTTACCTGCTGATATTGCCGGAGGATTCCTCCGTCAGATTTCTGACAGCCCAGAGGAAAGAAGCTCCTAATCCGCATGAAACGACGACTACGTTTGGTTCCGCTTGCCTCGACAGGGCCAAAAAGCAGGCCACCAGCAAAAGCACAAATCAGTGATGAGCAGGAAAGCACTGCCACCTACTGGCACATATGGAATTGCAAAAGTAGTTCTGAAACTACATCAAAAAATTGGAAATTTTGGGTGTATAAAAAATAACATAAAAATGTCTCCCACGTTACAATTTTCATAAATTTCTCATGTTTAAAGAACCTTTCAAACCCAGCAGTACTTCCAAAATACTTTCAACACCTACTCTGCAATCCTTCGCGAATCCTTCAGTTGTATAATAAATCAGTAAATATGTCACCATCAATGAAGACTGATCAAAGGCTTTGTGAAGGCACTCGGTACTTTGATATCGTACAGGGAGATGCAGGGCGCAGTCGGCAACAATCACATCCTGCACGATAAAAACAATACAATGGCTAGATTTATCTACACCACAGGGTGTGCATATGCTCATTAAGCAACACTCCATCTATCCATCTATACACAACGTTCTCTAAATGGATAATCAAATACATAAAACTACAACTTCAGAAAGTCTGAGCACACAGCATATTTTTTTCTTGCACAATTGCCTTCAACATGCATTCGCAAAGCAATACAATGCTGTAGAGTCAAATTAGTATCTAAATACGTAAGAGATTAAGAAGTAAGCATTTATATACACAGGCGAAAAGTTGTTTAAGGTCTGCTCCTTAACTATTACTAATCTGTTACTAATAATTTACTATTCTAACAGTAAATAAAACAATGATTCACTTAAAATTACAAACAAAATTTAGAAATGTATCACGAAGATATTACCCCTGCCTAACAATGTATTCATTATAATTGAGCTATAATTGATGCCCAATTACAATTTGTTTCTGAACATGCCTACTGACCCATTACTTTATATTTGCAAGTGGTTTATAAGCTCTTTTGTAAACAAACAAGAGCCAGATATGAATGTAATACATTTTTAATTTTGCTTGTGAATGAATATTTCTATGAATATATTATCATTATTTTAATAAACCTGACCAGTGTAACGTTATGTAACAGAAGAATGTACCAGCCCCATCTTTACTGCCGACTGGTGGTCAATAGGATGAACTGCACCAGTGTGGCCAAGCCCAGGGGCACTCAATGTCATGTAATACAACAACAATCATGCAGCTATTGGGTCGCCTGATATCTGCACTTAGCAAGCATATTAAGGGAGAAAACTGCTTTACAGGCAAGTGTTTCGATGGCATTTCAGTTGGTGACTGACTACGCGTGAAGGTGCTGATTTTGAAGACCACCTAGACATGAGTCAAAGACCACCCGGAGATAAGTCAAAGACCACCCGGAGATAAGTCAAAGAGCATTTAATAGGGTGAGTGTGAGCCGAGAATTAAATTCACGTCTGAGTGAGCATGTTGCGCTAGACAGACTAGCGGCTGCTGGGATTGGCTGGGAAACACAATTTATAATGGCGGAAAAATCAGAGGGTGACATCAGGGCCTCAGCTTGGAAACCAAGCCGCCCCCAAGTCAATCTGCTCCATATAAATGACAGCAGGGGGGCCAGACCCCCCACCCCCGGCGTCGCGAGGAGGCAGGTGTTCCCCAAACGTCTCGTTGCAATTCAGCAGGGCTATCTTATGAGTCACGGGGGTAATTTGGGGGGGAACAGAAAACATATGAGAATGAAAATAAAGGCAGGGGAGATTCCCCTAATCTGTACAGGCATGGTGATTCCGAGAGTATGCAAGATCGTTCAGGGCCATTTCACTTGTTCAGGGCCGTCACTTAGAATACAAATTTAGATCCATCTTAAGGTAATTACACGAGTTACAAACGCACCACACACTGAAAAGGGCGACTAACAATAGTCAAAAGCCAAACATTAATAATAAACTGATAACCTTTAAATTAAACCATTTATTAAGAAACTTTTCCAGTGTAAAAATACAGCCACAATATATGGTACAGTTAATCCGAAGCATGCGCGCGGCAGAAGGCAAGATGGAAACTGGTAATTAAACGGATTAACGAAGCAACAGGTTTTAAAGTGTAATTACATACCTGAGAATAACTAAACATGCCCGAGATGCAAATCGACAGATGAAAACCAAGGCAATCATTTAAATAATGCAAGAAAGATAAATCACACATCATAATTAACGCCAGATGCCCAACTGCCGCAGAACTAATGTAAGGTACATTGTTAACTGGGGGCTGCAGATCCAAGACATTCATAGCAAGTGACAATTTGCACTGTGACATAATTCTTCAGTTATCCTTTCCAGTACATCTTTCCACAGGTATGTTGACAAAAAATGCATTCTGTGTAGACACTGCATGTATTGGCATTGAAACACACACACACATGCACGCACGCACACGCACACACACCTTTATATACGCCGTTCCTGCTGGCTGAGGTGCAGAGATGCAGCGTCATCAGTGATTGGTTTGAAAGCCAAACATCTGCTCGGATGTGCACACGCACCTGAAAGTACTTCCAGCTTCCAGGTCCTTCACTCATCACAGCTGATGATGAATGAAGACACCTGCATATCTTTTGGACGTGATACCTCCAGGTATGACCCAGGACTTCTCTTTTTCACACCAGGAAGAACGGCAGGACTTCGGCTTGAAATCCTCGAGCATCTATTGGGGATCTATGGCACACTGGTGCTACGCAGCACATGACCTTTGACCTCTGAAGCAGCAACCCATAAATATACATAGTCAGCATACATGGAGATACGCATTTCATATTACAGCTATAAAATGAAGCCTGATTGGTATGTAAGGGGACGGGACGCTGTTAAGACAAGCACCAGTAGATCGAAGACCGGCAGTTCCTTTAAACATCGAGAGTTTGAAATGATCACAATAAAAGTATGAGTTCACGCAATCTGGCAACCACATGTTACTGGGAGGGGTGGGGTTTCTCATCAGTGAAATGTCCACCCCCACCTGTGCAGGGGTCAGGATTCCACACCAGGGCAGCACAGAGCAGAGCCTAGCTCCAGGAAATGGAGGGCCGTAGGAGTTGACGTGATGGGTAGCCCCACAGTCAAAGTGCCAGCTCAGTCCTGGACCAGTGTTTCCCAATCGGTCTTCAGGGACCTGCAGACAGTCCGTGTTTTTGCTCCTTCCCAACTCCCGGAAGCAAAAATGTAGACTGTCTGGCTGGGAGGGAGCAAAAACGTGGACTGTCTGAGTTGGGAAAAACTGCCCAAGACTCAAATCGTATTGGAGGACCTGGGTCTTTTCTGCCGGGTGGGGGCCTCGGATGCAGGAAACCTCAAAAGCCCATGAGCACATCGCGCTCCTGGACGCTGGTGTAGAAGGGCTTCCCGAAGACGAAAGAGTGCAGGCCGGACTTGAGCTTCTCAGCCAGGGCCATGATGATGTTCAGGTCGCCCTCGGAGGTCAGGTCCAGATCGGTCTTCAGGCTGCGCAGCGAGCGAAAAGGCTTCTTCCCCTTCTGTCTGCAGAGGGACGGAGAGCAGAGCTGTCAGAACGTCAGAGACGCGGCTCTCCTACACACAAAGCTGATGTATAACCACACGACCCCTCCCATTGCCAAATATGTTATTCAGGGAGAAACATTGACACAGTTACGTGTTCCGTGCCTGAACCTAGACAATAGGTGCAGAAGAAGAAAAATTAATCCAACAGCCGACCTGTAAATGAAGCAAGTGCTTTACACTGAGAGACCATTTCTGGATATTTTTCAGTCCTGATTGGCAACCACCCCCACCCAAAATCTATGATACAATGATGTAATTTCCTTTCGATTAGTTGTCACCATCAGATGCTCAGGACCATTTTCTGGGTGTTTATGATTAAGCAACAGAGAAAGGTTTCCTCTTTAAAAGACCTGGCAATACGAAATCTAAAGATATATTTTTTCACTGTTAGTTTTGTTAGCTGCAGATCAGTTGTTTGTGGATACAAATACTTATCTAAGATAACGTTAAGGCATGCAAGAATTTTACAAGATTTAACTTAAAATCAGAATTTAAGTAAGAAAATTATTATAATTCTGATTTGTATTAATCTTTACGTGACACTAAAAAAAAGAAAAGTTTGCCTTTGAAAGGAGGAAATGCACTACAACTCACGTCTCATCCTCGATGTACTTCAGCAGCGTGAGGGCCTTTCTGTGCAGCAACAGCAGGAACTGGGCCAGGTAGGTGCTGCGCAGCGATAGGCCCGGCTTCAGCAGGAACACCTATGAGGGGTGAGCCCAACGTGAGTGACATCAGCAACGTCTAATCATGAATGGAATCTAAAATCGAGGTGGAGTCAGGACACTCGGACAGGGTGGAGCTATGGACATGGGGACATAAGAATAAGGCTGGAATCTACTGAAGGAGGGCGTGGCCAAATAGAAAGGGCACAGCTTACTGAATTGAGGGGGCGGGGCTTACAGCTGGTAGACTAATCAGGAAAGGGACATATTACATATGAGAGGGAAGGAGCAATACAGAAAAGGCATCACTGACAGGGCATAACCAGCCAACACCCCCGTAGGCCCTCACCTCATCCAGAAAGCCCATCACCAGGGTGTCCTTGTGCATGACGTCCTGGAAAATGTTCCTGAAAGACACAAAGACCGTCATCTAAAGGTTCCACTTCCCGGCTCTGTGCAGAATCACCCCCTTAAAGCCACAGGCTGCCCAGGCCACAGATTAGTAGTGAGCATCTCCAGCCAGCACAAGACCTCACAATCATTCACCTTCTTACTCGAAAATGAAGTTGCGTCTGATGCAATTTCCCACCACAGGACACACGACAGACTTCCCTGAACAATCCAAGTAAGAGCTAACGTGTGTTAGTAAAAATGTACCCGAGAATCTCTAGCAGGTTTTTTTTTTTCCAGAATTATTGATTCTTTTATAATAAAAAACCACATCATATCAGCGGCTGTCAACTCAGCCCTCGGCCCCTCTGCTGATTTACACAGCTGATTTGGTTTGTCTAGCTAACCGACTCTTTGATTTATTGCAGCGTTTCCAAACTCAATCCTCAGGGACACAGAGTCAGACCATGTTTTTGCTCCCTCCAATCTCCATGCCAGAGTCCACATTTTTGCTCCCTACCATGAGATGAGAGGGAGCAAAAACATGACCTGCCCCTGCGACCCAGCGGAACTACTTGGGAAATGCTGATTTATGGGGTTCAAGCGGCCAGTGGTGGTGGAAGCTCCTGGTGCACGCTTATCAAGCTGCAAGCCCAACCCGGCAGACCGTAGGCAGGACCGGCGGGGGCTCAGCGGCCGACGTACAGGTCAGGCGTGAAGGTCTCGTCGGTGTGGATGACGGTGTCGGGCAGCACGTCGTCCTCGCCGGCTGCCTTCCAGAGCGCGCCTAGCTCAGCCCGCATGTAGCGCCGTTGCGTGTAGACATGCTCGTGGCACGGAGGCATCTGCTTCACCGTGTTCACGTCCACGTCGATATGCGTGGTGGGGTACGGCGAGTACAGCACCTGCCGGAAGGGCAGCACAAAGCTGCCCGTCGAGTCCTGCCGGGCCAAACCATTCGGTGTTTGTCTTTATAGTGCCTTTCGCGGTGCCCCAAGGAGGAGCATCAGTTGTACTAAATGGTTCATGATACAGACATAAAAAGAAGACAAGAAATCATGTCGGAAGACAGAGGAGGAGAGGAGACCTTGGAGGCTCAAGCGACTGAGCAGATCAGGCCACAAGGCTAGGAGAAGCCAGATCGTCACAGGACACACACACACAGACAGACACGCTCGCGCACACACACACACACACACACGCTGTACAGATACCCCAGATGGGAAGCCAGGTCATCGCAGGACACACACACACACAGTACAGATATCCCAGAAGGTAATCCAGGTCATCGCAGGACACACAAACAAAGACACACACACACACACACACGCTGAACGAGATACCCCAGCCCAGCCGGGGGACAGCTTACCTTGAGCAGACCCTGAACGAAGAGGCCAGTGTCGTAGGAGAAAGAGCCATCGGCTTTGCAGAGGCGGGAGCACCGGCGCTCGGTAGGTGTGAGGAACAGGCACAGTGTGCGGACGATCTGGGAGGAGGACAGATAATAGCATGAGGGTCAGGGGCATGAGAGAGGAAAAGCTACCCGGGAGCAGCTGTACCCGGTAATAGAGAGTAGTGTTGCTCTCATACCTTGTTGACTTTGTCTGGGTTGCTCCCGACCACCATTGAACAGCCGCAGGTCTGCAAATGAGAGCTGATGGCCCTGGCAGAGAGAGGAAGGACAGGCTTAGTGTCCATCCCGCGTCCATCCCGCACCAGCCACGCGTCCATCCCGCACCAGCCACGCGTCCATCCCGCACCCGCCACGCGTCCATCCCGCACCCGCCACGCGTCCATCCCGCACCAGCCACGTGTCCAACACCATGGCATGCGACGCTGAGACATGCCATTAACCTGGCTGTTTAGCATCTGGACTGCAACACAGGCGATAAGGTGCACTAAAAAGCAATTCAGTTTATGTTTACATATTCTAAACTGAAGTGAAAGGTGACTTTCTCTGCTCCAGTGTTGGGGGGCACTTTACTGAGGATAGGGTGTTAAATGAGCTGTGACAGGCCGCCCAATGGGATGGAAGGAGCTGTGACACGTCGCCCAATGGGACGGAAGGGCCCTAAGGCAAGGGACGGAGGCAGGTGACATCACCCTGGGATTTGAACCAGCAACCTTTCACTCACAGGCAGAGTGTCCTATCCCGCTGAGCTACTCACCAGCCCCATAAATCAGAGGTGGCCAACCTTATCCACAAACGGCGGGTGTGTGTGCGGGTTTTCGCTGCAGCTTCCTGATTAAATTTCTAATTAAAGGACTGATTGGCTGAGTCCTCACACTTGGGTTTGAACAGCTGACCTACAGGTTATCCCAAAAACCGGCATACACACCGGCCCTTTGCGGATCATTCTGGGTCAGTGTTTCCTCAGTGGGTGGGGGTGTTAGTGAATTAAGGGAGCTGGGGGGGGGGCATGCGTCTTACTTGTGCAGGAAATCTTCACGACAACTGTCCCCGATGTCATCGTCATTCAGGACCGTGTCCTTAATCTGAAACATAAAATAAATTAATTAAATAAATAATAATAATGATTATAATAATGATGATCTTAAAATATCAAACATTAGACAAGGTCAAGCAGAGACATATCAGGAAGATCAGTCTTCGGGGGTTTAAGTCAGAGGAGTTCAAAGTTACAGTTTAGAATCTGCAGTTAGTCTGGACCAATTCAGACGGCACCAAACAAAAGCCACCACACAAGGAGGCATTAAGGTGTGTTCAGCTGAGCACTAAATAACCGTTTAGCAACACAAAACCCTGGGCGAAACGAATGTGACGGGAGGCCGGACTCGCCTGTGGAACAGGAAGCTGAGACGCAAACCCAGAATCGGTAGCCAGTGTAAGCAGTGTGCTCAAGCGGCACTGCACGCCAGTGAGTAACCAGGGGAAACCGCGGGATCTCTGAGCGGGTCGCCACGCGAAATCCCCCTCAATCAGACCCCCACCTTCTGATGGTGATCTCTCCACCGCTGGAGCTAATCGCACCTCCAGTCAAACAACCAGGAACAGCTACTATTTACTGTAATAAATCAATTCAATTAAATGTATAAATCTGTGTGGGGAAGTGGCCTGTAAGCCAGAGATTGTGCCCTTTTATTGCACTACGGTTTAAAGGATTACCCCAGCAAAATCTCCGCCTTTACACTGCCAACCTGAATTTATAAAGGCCTAACATTCAGCTGGGGGATAAGAGACAGCATGGAAGACCTGCATATGGACTAAGAAAGGGAATACAAGCCAGCAAGCAAATAACTTACAAACGGAAAGACGATACACTAGAGATGTTCAGGACCAGGTAGTACAACGAGTCAGCTAGTATAAAGAGTCCCAAAGAGACAAAGAGTCTGTTGGTTGGAACAAAATCTTGGCCTGGACTTTTACTGCCTGGACCAGAACTATCCAATTCTGCAATACGCTGAAATGAATATGGACCTGAACGGTGCCCCCTATCGTTTGGAGCCTGCAACATGACCCTACGTGCCAGACACTGTTCAGGCTCAGTGACAACCGTGCTCTTAATCAAATGTGACAGGAAAAATAAATCAAAGAAATCTACACCAAATTGCTATTTCCGCTGAAAATGGTTTCCTTGATTCCCTTAATTCAGCTTTTCTCAGCTGTTGGGGTTAAGAACCACTTCAGATCAAACCAAAGCAGTTAAGTATCACATGGGTAAGTCACAATAACAAATTCCCACGTACAGCAGGTTAATCCGCCAATCGGAGGGGCCAAGCCATAAACATCAACATTCTTTTAACATTCATTCAGGCTGCGGGCGGGTCATATTTACCATAAATGAATAAAATATTAATTACATTCTCTGAAACGTGAACATATCTTAAGCTTCATTTCACGTCAGGTACAAATTAGCAGATTTGATTTAAGCGGCAATGGAGACAGAAAAGGTCAGAGTGAAAATAAAATAAGGAGAATTAAAAACAGACAAAAAAAAGGTTGGGCAGAAAGGTTATGTGGCGGAGTGATTTTGTGAACTAGTTAACAATGTCGAGTCAACTGCTGGGTTTGTCATATGCGACACAATATTAGTATTTTTAATTGTTTGTATTTAAGAAGTTGCAGCGACATGCAGAATCTTATTTTGAAGAGATAATCATTTAGCCTCAATATGGCAGCCTCTGTTTTGACCGCTGAACGCATCATGTTTTATTATTTATTTACTTCTTACTACTTGCGATCAAACGTCATTACTAGCGTTTAAACGGTTTGTGTTTGGGAAGTTGCGGTGACAGTCGGGATTGTAGTTTGAAGGGATTAAACAAATTTGGGGAAGTACCTGTTGCTATTTTTATTTTACCAAAAAGGAAGAACTTTCACTTGGAATGAATGTGTATTTATAGAACACCAGCCTAACTGAGTGTAACACGTCACATGTTCACCCTGAAAAACACCGGTACTGTGAGTGGATGATTTATGCATGCGTGTGGAATTGGACGACTTCAGAGCTGATCTACACATCACTACTCAGCTGAAGACCACTGGCTGGAGGAATATATGCTATTTGCACATGCTTATCTGTCAGAACGGGAAGCAGAGACTCACGTCGATGTCCTCCGGGACGCTGTGGGTCTTCATAGAGGACAGCAGCTCCATAATGGGGATGATCTCCGACGTCAGCACCGACACGATGTTGTAACCCTGGGGGATTAATCACCGTCAGTCGCCGATTATCCCGGAAAACACTCAACATGAGCAGCTTTTAAAAGTGCCTTCCACACCCAGAGCAAGGGTTAGATGGTGACAGTCAGCCATGAACCCCCCACCTGGAATAAAGCATCGTGACAGCTTCCATCCATCTAACCCAGAGCGCTAAGACACCCGTGAGGATGACAAATCCTCCGTTCGGGGCACATTCATCTACATCACAGCTTATCATACAAATAAGTGTAATTCACCATTCCCTGCACTAGAGGGAGTCCAGGCATTGCAGTACACCTACACTGTACGTTCACTATAATATATTACATGGGGACCATTCAAATTAAAGAAAGATTTATCAGCAGATATGTTAAATGAACTTCTGGAGTTTTCCCCCCCTCTCCATTGCTTCCTGGAGTTCCACTAGCCAAACACTAACTCTAAATGATACTAACTGTTGTTGTTAATGTTGTTTATACTGTCAATTTTCACATCCTTGCATAAATTTTAATTTTACTCAATTGTCTGATGCTTTTATCCAAAGGAACTCACAGTAGATGGAACGGCTACAATTTATTTGCGATCCCTGGGGTTTGAACCTTCGAACGTCGCGTCGTTAGCGCAATGCTCTGCTCTGCTCTACCTGTCAAGTAATGACTCCATAGTCTCCATTAATCACTCTGAAAGGACAAACGAAGCTTAGCAGGCCCGTGCATCTGTGAGGCTGACTCCGATGTCAGCGCTAGAGTTCCAGCACGCGCACGGGACACAGAGTTAGCCGTGACAGCGATGCCATGCCCAGGGAGAGCCCCACCTTCTGCATCCAGATGCGGCCCTTCCGGATGCTGTGTTTGAGTCTGTCTACGCAGACGGCGTGCAGCGGCAGGTAGAAGCCCAGCTCGGCCTGCGGCAGGATGACGGAGAGGGCGCAGGTGTTGCGGTCGCCTTTCAGCTCGCCGTCGAAGATGAGCGAGACGATGACCACGCCCTTCTCCGAGAGCACGAAGAACTTGACGTCGACGGCACCGCTCTCGGCGCTGCGCAGGATCTCGCCGTTCAGCGTGTGGTTGGCCAGGAAGGTGATGTCGCCGTCACCCAGCTGCACGGCTAGTGCCGGGGGGCCCCGGGGGGCCCAGATGTGCCGCACGCGCGGCCCCAGAATGTTGTCCCAGTAGGCGAAGGTGGCGGCCAGCAGGGGACAGGGCCCATCGACCGCCACCTCCGTCTTGGCCACGGCCGGGGACTGCGGGGGACAGCCCGACGACATCTCCTGGGGGGTGTCTGGAGCCTGCCTCTGGGCGGGGGTCTCCACACCGAGCTGTCTCTGGGGGTGGGGTTAAAAATGTATACATCTCCAATATCCTGGAGGAAACTGCTTGCAGTCAAGGGCATAGGAGAGAGTTTGATATGGAGGGTGGGGGGTGCACAGCTGCATAATGGGGGTGGGGGGTGGACAGCTGCATAATGGGGGTGGGCGGAGGCAAAATGAAGGCAAATTAAATATTGGGGGCAACATGCCCCCTTGGGTCACACCCCCCTACTTGTAGTTACAGGCTGCACAGTTCACAGCCAGACAATAATACCTAACACACACACAGATTATATAAAATTAAAGCGTAAAGTGTAACATATGAAGATGGTATTAAATTAATAAGAAAATTGGTAGGTTAATATAACAATTAATTCAGAAAGACAGAAAAATAAAATTCGAGCCAGTCTTGACACACATATAACTGCCATACATCTCATATTTGAACCTTATAGAGCATTTGCAATGACAATATCCTCGTATTCACTCAACTGGGAAAAAAATCAAGAGACTTTTAGCTGCTTCGACTGCAGCTGCTTGTAGCTCACCCTGTAAATCTTTCGTAAGATGCTTGTCCCGTTATATAAACTTTAGTCAAAGAGAGGACATTACTCCGTGTAGCATTACCGAGGACGTGTGGAGAGAAAGCCTTCATAAGCAAACAGACGGCGGCTCAATTTCTGCCCACCATGCTGGCCATTTACAGAAAAAGGACGTGTTGCATTGTATCTTTAGGATCTTTTAAGTAATAATAAGAAATGTATGCCTGCATATATGCATTCACATATCCTGGTTATCTGAACAGCATTTTCAATGCAAGTAAACCACATAAACCTCGGGAAATTCACTTGACTCTAAATGTGTATATCAAATAAAACCCCCTGCTTTTGACTAGCTATCTGTTTAACACTGAGAGGAACAAGCCGCTTCACGAAAGTAACGGCGTCTCCGGCTCTAGTATTACTAAGTCGGCACACGAACGTGTTTAACAGAAATGCTCCGAGAAATCGACTATTACAGTTTTGAATGTTACGAATGTCATGGTACTTACAGCGTGAAAATACCGGATAAATAGCCCACTTCGGTTTTACCACCGTTAACAGCGCGTCCTTGTCCTTCATTTCCGCAACACTTCCTGGTGTGACGTCACAGCCCGTAAAATAAACACGAGCCGCGGCGCCGTCGCCCCCTGCCGGCCGCTGTACGCATGTCTCTTCCACGCAATCGTGGCGTGCTCTCATCAGCCTCCATAGGGACTGACCGGGCACCAGGTGTCTGTAGTCTCTGCCAACAAGCCTGGGTTTAGAAACTCCATTTTCCTATTACTGTTGTTCAGTGGATTCATTTGTCAGTCTGTGGCAGCCATACACAGAGCTGACTCATTTTGCTCCCTGTTTAACAGTTATGTATATTCAGTTGCCACTTTATTAGATACACTTAGGTAATAATGGGCAACGCCCACTTTTTTCTCCAGAGCTGATTCAGTGACAGACAGACAGGTTGTATTAGGAAAAGCCACCCAGCAAACTGCTGCTGTATCAACCTGTTTATTGGTACCTGTGGTCTTCCAAGCTTTAACGACTCTGATCTCCTCTGATCTCTTTCACTAATGTTTTTCTTATTTTTTTGGCCATAGAAAGGGCATTTACTGCTTTTATATCCATCACGCCATTTTCTGCAAAATCTCGATGCTGTAGTGTGTGAGAATCCCCGGTGGGAGTCTGTGTCTGACATGCAGGATGCTGGAGCATCACTTACGGTACCAACATTCACACCACGTTCAAAAACAACTGGGATCGGGGATCTCAGCCATTCAATTCATTCCGATAACAAAATAGTGAACCTTCCATATTAAATTGCCTACTGAAAGTGTGTCTTGTATGTGTGTGTGCGTGTGTGCATTACGTTTAGAGGTTTAGTGGTTCCTCACAATGTAATGCAGACCTGTTCAGGTCTCCACAAAGATTTGCGTATTTTGTTTGGTTACTTATGGTTAAGGTTAGGACTGGGTGGGGGTCGTGATGTTGGGATTAGAATTTTCCCCATAGAAATGAACAGGAAGTCCCCACAAAGATATAATTACAAACCTGTGTGTGTGTGTGTGTGTGTGAAAGCACATACCATGCCGCTCAGAAGTGTCAGCAAGCTGTCAGATATGCAGTTGCGCTTTTGGGTGTAGCAGGGTACCCAGTGGAAGCTGGCGTGACACAGGGAGAACCTGCGAACTCCACACGCACCAAACGGCGCTTTTGGGTGTAGCAGGGTGCACAGTGGAAGCTGACGTGACACAGGGAGAACCTGCGAACTCCACACGCACCAAACGGCGCTTTTGGGTGTAGCAGGGTGCACAGTGGAAGCTGACGTGACACAGGGAGAACCTGCGAACTCCACACGCACCAAACGGCTGATGTGAGCAACCAAAGCTGCAATTGTGAGGCAGAATTCTACTACTGAGGCTGCATTTTTAAGACAGCAAAAAACAGCCAGATACCGTATCAAGCAAAGCCATTGACAGCAATATAAATTCTGAAGATTATTCACCCTTCCAATTACACGATGGTTCCCTGTTTTCAGCATTCCCCAAGAGCAGCCTTCCTCTGGGGGCAGATTGAATGTTTCACTGGAAACCCAGTTTAATTGCTTTCCCGTCCACTGTTCAGACCGAAGGCCTCCTTCCTTTTCAGAGGCTCGAGGTGCGGCCATTTCCGAGCGAATGAGATGCCTGAGATTTCCTGGAGGAAATGGCTGACTGTAATGGAAAGGAGAATATGCCCCGATGCTGTGGGAGGCTCGGATCTCAACGCCAAGCTCCCATTCCTCCTGCTCAGAGTGTCAAAGCCAGGAATTTTGTTCAGATGACTGCTTACCTGCTAAACACAAACTGCCCATAAGGATAATAGATTTGCTTCCAGATTCTTCTAGAATGCTCAAAGTCTTTCCAGGATATGCCTCTTCACACAAACTATACAGTAAAAGGAAAAAAAAAAAAAAACTTTCAATTAAAATACTTTCACAATGATGTGTCTCCTTTTCAACATTTAACCCTACTGTTCCCCTACAGATAGGCAGGCTGCACCTGACATATTTCCTAAATGTATGGTTTTGTTCCCAATCCCATTTACTTTACAGAGTAGCTCCATGTATTGTAATGTACAGACAGGTGGGCTTCAAAAGATTAAATATTTCTGCTTCTTTGCAGCGTGTCAGGGGTCACTGCTGTATCCTTATTAATTGTAAAGCTCTAAAACATGTGCCTTGCTTGAGGTGTTCAGATGTTCCGAACAGTTCAGATTAAAGCTGAGAGCTTCTCAACATCAGGCAAGGAGAGCCATGTGACACAGGGACCCAGCTGGGATCTCGAGGTGGCATCTTGCGCTCTGACTGGCATCGCCAGCCGTGGTGTCCTTTCAGCCAGTTGGAATGGAGAGCACAGGTGGACTCTGAAGAAGGTACAGAAACATCTCAAAGAAGAGCAGGAGAAGTGGGACGCATCTCAGATGAATTTCAGTTTCATATGATATATTTCAAATAAATTATTTAAATCCTGTTTTTAAATTTGTCATCATGAATTATTAAGCATAGACTGCTGACGGAAGAGATGGATCTTAATGATATTATCATAAAGGAATAACATGGCCAATTCTTCTTGGCTGTATGCATCCGGGACGAAAAGGAACACCAATGAATGGACTTCAGGTGGTGTGGGTGACTCAGTGACCCGTACCGGTTCTCACATACAGTATCCAGGGTGGGGTGCTGAAATCCCACCTCCCCTCTCTCTCTGGGGATCTCCCCAGGGTTCTTCACATACCTGTCTGTCACTGTAAGCCGTGCAGGGCAGTCCCCGGGTGAAGAATGGTGCTTACGGATGGGCAGCCATAAAGCCTATCGTATAAATACAGTACAGTATCCATCCATCCATCCATCCATTGTCTCCCACATATCCGAGGTCGGGTCGCGGGGGCAGCAGTCTCAGCAGGGAAACCCAGACTTCCCTCTCCCCGGCCACTTCATCCAG
>JAODKF010000055.1:4700503-4711940 GCA_026779585.1 Mormyrus proboscirostris | reverse complement strand
AAGGATTAAACCTTGTTTCCCGTTCATCTGGCTCCCGTCGCCTCCTTGCCTGCTCGCTTGCCCGTGGAACGTCACAGGCGGAGCCCTGTGTAGCTTCGCTCCTTCCCTGTTCCACCACAAATGATTTAGCTTATGAGCTCTGTGGTAATTAGCACCAGGAGTTGAATCAGCTGTGTTAAATGAAGCTAAACCAAAAACTGTACAGGGCTCCGGCCCCCCAGCACTGGAGTTTGACACCACTGGACTGTAGGGTTTGCAACCTACTCCAGTATTTTTCATGTAGCTAATTTTAGGTTAATAACGGAATAATACAGATTTGCTGTAAGATTTCTTGCATGAGTGTGAGAGTCTGAAACTGTGTCACTCCAGATGCAGGAGAGCTGGCAACCCATAATGCAGAAATCTAGCAACGCTGTTAACTGCTCCAGGCCTCAAGGTCAGGCGGGAACATGTGTCAGCATCTGACTGGTTTCCAAATGGACCAAGGCATGATGGGAAGTGCAGTTCAGGAGAGTTCCCCTGGAAGACAAACAAATTGCACATATTTTGAGCCCCACCCCCCTTTGCAAGAAGGCCATAACATCATCCTTCCATTTATCAATCCAGCTTTTGTAAGTGCTTATCCAGTACAGGGTAGTGAGGAGGGGGGAGGATCTGGAGCTTATCTAAAGAAGCACAAGAAACAGGTGACAGGGAGGTACCCTACACAGAAAGGCAGGCCATTGCAGGACACCAACCATCACACTCCAGGCAATTTACAGTCAGCGCACAGCCTGGATGTAAACACTGCTGTGGCGTGTCGGAGAGCACACAGCCATTAGTGACCGGCTTGCCAGGTCTCGCCTTTTGTACGCTGTATTCCCTGGAGACCAACGTAGTGACTTTAGTTAGGGCCTGTCTGAGATGTAGCGAGTCATTAGCTCCTGCTTTGAGCTTTGTTACACACTGAAGCAGGCCTGTTCACCAATATAACGTATGTTACATATAATATATATTTATATATACATGTGTTTAAAAAGCATTAATGTAAACAGGCTGAAAAAGAGGAACAATAGTTGGGTTTGTAGACACAGAAAGCCTCTAGGTATTTACTCACACACATGTACACACACACATACACACACACACACACACACACACAAGTCTGGAATCAATCGCAGTGCATTTGGCCTAAATTTCATCACAGCATTTACATGACGACCCTCCCTGCACCACCAACTCTGAAAGCTGAGAAGGAGAAATCTGCATTTACACAAGTACCCTCCTTGCACTACTATCCCTGAAAGCTGAGAAGGAGAAATCTGCATTTTCACAAGGACCCTGCTTGCACTATTATCCCTGAAAGCAGAGAGGGAGAAATCTGCATTTACACGAGGAATCTACTTTCAGATATCTCCTGATGTCTCCAGGCACATCTCTGCCACTTACAATCAGCTGCCAAGCTGAAATGATCTGCACCCGCGTCTCCCCATGGCACGTAATTGTAGTATTGCTATGTCCTGACAGCTGCGACTGCATTTTAATTACCACAAAAAAGTCTAGTCTTATTCCCCATAGGGGTTTAGTCAGTTGTTCAGTAATCTGCTTATTTTTGGGTTTCTCTATATGTGCTAGGTAGCACTGAGGGGTAGGGATCTATGCATGTGTCCAGAAGGCCATTAAATCCCATGTACGCTAGAGTAATCGCATCACTGTTTCAGCTGGTCCAAGGATCTGCACTCATATGTCACTTTGGATAACAGTGCCGCTAGAATTAATTTCGGTAACTAGACTAAACAGATGCTGATATACAGGTGTGGGGCCACAAGGTCACTGGCCCCAGTTGAAAGCTGATTGGAACCCAGAGTGCCCCCTCACCTGTCACTCACCGATTCAACACATACCATTGGCTAGTGATAAGGTTAGCCTATCTATAAGAATCATGGCTCCTTTTATGCGCCCACCTTAAAAACTCCTAGAATCGCCACTATTCCATATACCCGAAACTGAGTTCCTACTGTACTTGTTTGTTATTTCTTGTTAGCTGAGAGGCATTAAATTGGTTATAATCCATCACAATTGCTGCAGCATGAGTTACGTGCCACAAGTTTCCCACAATAAAAACTCACATAGCTATCCCTGTCAACTACCGCTGCGGCCTATTTTGCTTTTCGTAAACCTGGCTCTCTGGTTCCTCTCTCTCAAAGCCCTCTGAAACGGGAATTGTTACTAGGCAACCATTGTAACACCCATGCAGGCAATGGGAAGCTTGAGGTACCTACACATTGCTGTATTTAATAAGACATTCAACAAGATGAGTCCTGCACTCAGGTGAGGTGACACAAGTCCAGTCATAGCATGCTCAGTGCTAATCTCACATAGCCAAAGTCAGTGTGCTAATAACTAACTGAAGAACAACTCTTGGAAACCTTTGGGTTAAGAGCAAATTTCCAAACTCACATAGTCCATGAGATATGTGTCAACCTCAAGTCCAACTTTTTATTGTTTTTGAGATGAGACCATCAGTGACCTAAAGTCAAGCTCCTTCATCATATGCTACAGTACTGGGAACCAAATACTCACTCAGGCTTCATAGGATCCAACAAAGAACTTTCATTAAATTTCTAAAATTCACAGAAAAACCTCTGCAGAAATTTTGTCAAACACGTATCTCATGGACTATGTTTGGAGTTTAGAAATTCGCTCTTCAATTTGCACCTTGTGCAACTACCATTTATTTGTTTTTCTTCACTTATTAAATATAAATAATCAAATAGACTTTAACAATCTTAGAAAAGGATTATGAGATATCGTATGTGAAGCAAAAAATCCACAGGAAAGTTTTACTGAAGAATTAATACCCTGAAAACTGTAGCAAAAAGACAAACCAAGTAACATCTATGTAGGACAGAAACGAAAATCCCCCAGCGGGGTAAAGTCACATGACCTGTGAAGACATGCAGACCCTGAGGCTTGAGACTGCACCTGATTGACAAACATCATTTCCAAGGCCAACCTTAGTTTGGATTTGCCGTCAGTCATTTGTTTTCATTCCTTTCCACAGCTCTGTTAAACTCCAATTCCATGCGAAGAGTCTATAGAGGGTATGCACATGACATCACAGTAGGCCTCGTCTTGAGTCCAACTGTTTTTGATTTAAGCATATAATTGCTTGTTTCTCATTCTTCATGACTGAAATAAGGCATGTCACAGTGTGTTTTGCCACCCATTCCATCTGAGGGGGGCACGTTTCGGCGGGGGGGGGGATAGTGACGTCAATGTATACCCACCACTCCACCCTCCAGACCAGCGTAACGTGGTTCTGACATGTGATGCTTTTGTAAGAAATAACATTTGAAATGGCGACCTTCTGATCTAAGTGAGTAACCCACTGAGCCCTAACCGCCCCTCATATATATGTGTGTCTAAACAAAAAATGACATTAGCAGTCATAAGTTGTGCCCACATGGCTGAAACACGCTCCTGGCTGACCAAATAAAAGCCTTGCAGGAGGAGGGTCATTCCAGAGGAGAGGAGAGGTGAGACTCTCCTGAGAGTGAGTACCACTGTCTCTGGCTCCTACTGACAAACACGGGCAAAGCCCCGCATTCAACACCGGCCCCCACACTCATTATGATCAAACCTGGCAGATATCGGCGTCTCACAACATCGGGATGGCATTTCCACAAAAGGACGCAGTAAACGAACGGTGTCAGATTTGGCAGGGACAGCTGCTTGTGTGCCATTTAAAGCTTTGGCGCCGTGTTTCAGGCTAACGTGTCGTCTCACGGGAAAAGCTGTTAAAGCTAAACTTCAACCGGGAGATGCTAACATGAGGCTATGAGCATTTCTGAGGAGCTACACCGTGGTACCTATCTACCTCACATCACAAAGACGAGCGTTTCCCTGCCAGAGATATGCATGTTATTGTAGTTTCTCTCTGAAAAGTATGTTATTGTCACTCCACAGACACCGTAACCTAGTTAAAAGAATTTAGCTGAATGTTTTTATTTACGAATAAATATGGAGACTGAACAAAGAAGCCTGCTTATCCCTGGCTGACTGCAAATGGACAGACCTGCCTCCTAAGTGGAGCCTTGTGAGGAATGCTACTTTAGTGAATGTCTAAGCAGTGAGCCCTGTGTGCTTTCCCGGAGAAGTCAGGCCACAAGCCTGAACTAATAACCCTGCATTTCCACTGCTGAACATGTCTCACGTCTGAAAGGGAGCTGGGACCAAAAGGAGGCTTGTAACAGGGCTTTTCACAAGAAACACGAAAGAGAGCAGCTGAAAGTGGTGTCCGCCGAGGACCTCGTAGGTGACTCCAAATTTAGCTCCATTTGAACCGCTTTCTCTTATCTATTCTGATTTCCGTGCCAAGCAACACTCCAGTTACATGCCCATGTTAAGACAGCAACTGGGACTTTCATGAAAAACAAAAAATCAAGCAATCAGTAGTCCCATGGTCATGCTTACCTACATATCTACCTTAATGTAATATCCCCACCTACATCCCACAAACCTTAAAGAGATTAAAGCTGATAACAAGCAATAATTCGGCCGTTATCATGATTAAATCGTTGGTGGGGTTCCAACTTTAATAATTATCTCACACTGTATAAGAGTTGGGAGGTTCCCTTTTATGTCATGAAATAATTAATCTAGAAAGTTCATCCATAAACTTAAACTCCACTAATTCATCATCTAATTTTGAGTTGAGGTCACAAGCCATGATGGTGTCATAAAATGACACTTATTAAACTAAAAATAGCTCCATTTAAAGTTCTACCCAGCATCAGATATCTGGAGATTATAAAAGATATGTAGGGCATCAGCTCTGGGAGTGTTAGCTTTGACTAAATGCAAAGCTTCACCATAGGCCAACAGAGGAATTAACAGTATCAACTGACTATCCAGCTTCAGGGCATCACCCAGTCAGCCCGCCCGAGGGCAACACCCAGTCAGCCCACCCGAGGGCATTACCCAGCCAGCCCACCCAAAGGCATCACCCAGCCAGCCGGCCCGAGGGCATCACCCAGCCAGCCCGCCCGAGGGCAACACCCAGTCAGCCCGCCCGATGGCAACACTCAGTCAGCCCACCCAAGGGCATCACCCAGCCCCTTTCATCTTGGAGATGCCCCCCAGTTTGCCCTAAATACCTGAGGAGGACACATTCCAGGCAGGTCCCCGTCATTTAATTAATGAGTGGGCAGTTAGTTAATAGAGTATGATGTAATAACTCTGCCACCGGTCCAATGCCGCCAGCTCAGTGGAATCATGGACACTCAACGCCCGCTTGCTGAAACAGGCCAGCATCCCTCTGAACAGCCCAGGCAAAGTGCAGGGAACGGGAGGCGAGCCAGTCTAATATCCTGTGAGCGCCTACTCCGCATCGGCAGGCAGGCAGCACAGCCGCTCACGTGCATAGCCATCGCTCACTTCCAGTTAGGAGCCCAAGCAGCAAAACTCTCGATATGTGAAGGAAACAAAGAATTTACATCTTCAAAAAAGCCTACTAGCTCAGCCGTAAAAGTGTAGAATTAGTAAAATCAATAAACAAACAAAACAGACTACTCAACTAAACACGGTAGGCTTAAAATGACCAGCACATGTGATACTCATCAAAATTCATCTTTAGCAATGGGAAGATTCTGCCATCGATTAGCTATACAGTACCTCCCCTGCATCTGCTTTGAATGAAGCTCAGCCTTCATGCACAGCTCCTCAGAATCATACTTACAACACAAAAATAAAACTCTTTTTAAGGGATGTAGATATCGCCAAACGCTCTCATTCACGTTCGAGGGGATCAGACTCTCTCTAATCAGTTGCCGTTGCTAATGACGGTGTCTGCCTGCTAAGTCATACTTCTCTGTACTTTTCACATGGTCCTGCCTTCAACCTTAGAGATTTCTGCAGCGATGACAAGCAGATTGAGTGAATAGCCGAGAGCGCTAATACCACCTTTCGCTGACACATTCCCTCCTGCCATCCTCTCCTCCGGCATGCCGGAAGGGAAGGTGGTGAGGTCACTGCTTTAAACGGTTGGTGAAGGATTAACCTGAGGGACATCATACACACCGGCAGTAGGAAAGCTTGTAGTAGGAAAAAATAGAGTTAAAATAGCATATTATCGGTGACAGGAGCGATCAGGTCAAAGGTCAAACTTATTATTCAGCACGTTGCGCCATGACTCGTACGCGGGGTGAGAAAGTCAGCCAATGGCTTCAGGCCCGGAAGCCAATCCACCGTCGTTCTGGAGCCAAGACAGAACCAATCGGATGATGTTCACCGTTATCTGCAATGATTGGCATTCAGGTAACTCAGGTTCCATCTGATAAATATTTACAAGCATAGAGGTGCCGTGGGAAAACGCGGCTTCCAGGCTGCATCGTTGTTCTGCTGCCCCCAGCTGGTTTTCTGCAGTCTGTAAATGAAATGTGAATTTTAATGCACTGGGTAACGCTGTGGTCTCACACCCCTGTGGTCGGGGGCTCAGTTTTTAAGCCTAAGATCTTATGTACTCTCTCTGTGGCTCTGCAAGTCTCCTCAGACGGCACAAAAACAGTTTAGGTGCATTTGTGCTTTAAAACCGGGCGTCATGTAAGCCTAGTGCTGGACTGACATCCCACCCTGGGCGTCCCTTGCCTGACGTGCAGTGTTTTATGTTGCAGCCCCCAGGTTGGCTGTAATCCTGCAATGGATGGCTGGTTATGAAATATAGGTGGATTATATTTTCCTCCCAGTAATAATCAGTCCTTTAGAAGAGGAGATGCCCCAAAGCTGTGTATACTATACAAGAATTTCTAAGTAGTGACTTTGCTGGTGATAGTAACTGATGTATTGTGAAAGTTCACTTCATGGATCGGTCTCTGTATGACTAGATTTGCACGCGTGCACCCACACACACACACACACACACACAGACACACACACACACACACACACACACAGACACACACACACACACGCACACACACACATACAGACACGCACACAGACAGACACACACACACACAGACACGCACAGACACAGACACGCACACACACAGGATTGTAATTACTGTATATCTACTGTATATAATTTTTTATAAAATTGAGTTTCCCTTGTTGGGATTGGAAAAATGTCCCCACAAGGTAAAAAGCCACAGGTTTTTAATCACATTATGGTGAAATCTGGTCACCACAATGTAGTAATTACAAACACACACAAACAAACACACACACCTCATACACATGCACACCTATGGACAATTGTTAACTCCAATTTACCTTCGGATGTTTTTGGACTATTTAAGGAACTGAAGATCCACTCAATGACACGGGGAGAACATGCAGGGATCTTTACGGGTCTTCTTAAACCTTTGGGTACTGATTTTGCACTGCAGTCTATACTTAATAAACATCTGCATGCGTTGGTCCCAGTAGGGACGTTAAGTTAGAGCGTATTATCAGCCTTACCTATAAGGCCCAAAATGGGCCGCATTTCTTCACCAGGGCTGTGTTGAACTGCTTTCAGTGACTCTGGTGAATATGGATAATCAGAGGAGATGTGAACCACCTTTCTCCAAGGTATCCAAATTTAAAAATTAAAAAATTACAACGTAGAGTCAAATACTCTCACATTGAACATTTAGATGGAATGATTGGAGCAGAAAGCATCAAACACACACGGCCTCCTGTGGAACATGACGCTCCGTCAATTGTGTTTTTCTTAAATCTATCCTGAATATACTTTGTAAAAAAAAAAAAAAAAAGTATTTCCTCTCAGCGATGAACAGAACCTTGCTACTTGGATTTGGAGGATGTTACAGAGGATTTTATAATATCTCCCATAATGCACCAGACACCACCATTTCCACTCTAACAAAGGACCGGCAGGCATGGACCTTTTTGCCACTCTCACAATCGCCGGGAAAGCCCAGATTTACATCGCTGATAATTCCGTCCCACACTGTTTGCATTCATGCTCGGTGTTACAGCTGTATCACCTGCCATCAAAATACCTCTTTATCAACAGAAGATACTTTTTAAATGAAAATATTAGACTCTACTCATAAATAATTTTATTCTGTTAAATGTACATTTGGGCAGCAAACATGGATTTTTCTTGTATAACCCCCAAAAATCAATCTATCATAGTCAGACACAAAAAGAAATCGAGGAAAAATATTTTAAACATTAGGACTGTAATTCTCAGCCTACTTGTAAAACTGTCAGTCTCCATAACCAGTAACAATACCCTTGCTTTGGGCAAGGATGCTGAATCCTATACTTATCCAAAACAAAAAATAAGATATGAATATGTAATTTCTTTGTTTCAATGTTGAAAATTACCCACGGAGGTAATAAACAGGAACAATCCATGAGACACAAAGCAGGGCTGCACAGCTGTGAACTCCTTTCCTATGAGCCACGCTCATTATCTCACAGGTCCCTGCCGGCGCTAATGTGCTCCAGAGCGTGACACCATCAGTAATCCCACGCCGTCGGTACCGAGAACTGCAGTCCCGGCCTGGCCTCTCTCTCCTGTTGTCTCCAGCCCAAATCACTCCTTCCAGCCCTCAGAATCTGGAGGCTGACGTAAGGTGAGGTGACAGGGAGCCTGTGTCGTGGCCAGATGAACGATGGCCTTTGTACGGAACTGTCCTCAGGCTGTCAATAGCAAATCCGAGGGAGGGGTTGATTAACTCAGAGAGGACAGTGGGGCATATCCACTGAGGAGAGGTTGATTTCCTTTAATGTCTAATTATAACCGACGCCAGCGTGGACATATTACAGTCTCTCGTGACGGGAATTTCCGGGCAAAGTGGCACGTGGTTTCTCCTTCGTGCTACCAAGCCTCGGAGCTTGCCACGTCGAGAGCGGACGCTGGCCACCAGGACAGATTTCCAAACCACTACCCTCGTCCTTAAATGCCACACTGCTGCTTATCCAGCCTCACGACGCTCGGAGATTTTTAGTAGTCAGCCGAGGTTTGAGGCCCTGAACCCGCAATCAAAGAAAAAGTGAGCTGACTGAAATCTGTGTAATTAGGCCCACATAATTAAATATCTTTTCCTATCATCCTGCTCAGAAACAAATCCATTGGGTTCTCTTACACTGTAGAATTCTTCTCTTTATTGTTCTACTTTGAGATATTTTTTAACGCTAACTATTTAAGTCTGTTGCTAACTTTTTGTTCCTTAAACCACATTCGAGTTCATGACAGACATGCATAATTAATGCTAATGGTGAAGACTGATCGCCGTTTCAATGCGAATGCCACCGGCCATGACAGGACACGCATTATAGACGTATATTGAGTCATGTAACTACCGCTTAATTGATGAAGAATGAGATTAGGAAATGAACAATGAGTGATAAATTTGGCTTGACAGAAGCCAACGTGCAACATACAGTATGTGCTCAAGAAGACTTTTTTGCTCACCACTCGGCTCAGAAAGCCCCCCCCGAAGACGAAATGAGACGTTTCGAGCTAATAGTCGTAGCGCAGGTGGCTGTGCTGCTAACTCGCTTTTAGACACAGTTTTGCCCACCTATGCTACTTTTTATAAGAAACAAAGCTCTTTCTCGGCAGTGACAAGGCAAAACGGAATGACAAACACCCCGGTTTCGTACGATTCGGTGAAGCATTACTCTTCCTTACTCGTTTCCATGAGGACTAATGAAAGCAAAGACACACAAAGGGGGATATTGCAGAAAGGCCTTATGACGTGAAGCATCTGCATTTATCTAAAGTAGGCCTCGCTTAATGGAACCGCATTCGATTTCCCAAGCAACCGGAGAGATAAATGGCCTTGGTGGGAGGCTGTAACAGGGACAGGTGAAAGATACAAGATCTCAGCACATTTTTGCTCATCACGTTCAGCCCGGGCACAATCATCCAGCATGATATTCCCTGCCATTATTTTGGCCAGACATCGTGATCTCAGTGTCTGTGATGCCATGATCAACAGAGACGCGCAAACAGCGCTGCCCGACTTTCAGGATTATTTAATCTGACCAACTAAATCAGGCCCCGATCAGCAGGACTTCAGCTGAGCTTGGAACCTACATCCTTAGGAAATTCCAATGACCCCTTAGCCCTGCTAGATCTGGAAATTAGCATCTGCAAAACAGATTTATGCATAGGCAAAAAAATCGTCAAAGTCCCCCCCCCCCCCCATTTCATGGGAACCTTTACGGAGGAAAGTACATCCTTTATTTGCTGGGAGTGGGGGCTGCAGAGGGGGCCAGAGAATCAATTTCAAAGCGCAGCAGACTTGATGGATAAGGCATTATTCAAATGCACGGATTCAAGGGCCTGTAGCATAAAAAGCTCTTTCTGGATAATACAGGGATTGATACAGAGTCTGACATCGGGACAGCCATTTTGACACCTGAGTATTGAAAAGAGGGATGCATTTAAGAGCACGGGAAGGGTCCGTGTAGAGTCACGTGTCATCAAGCAAACAGGATCTTCATCTCCGCGGCTCTGACATCTGACAGGATCACCTTCGCTGAGACACCCTCAGCTGGCAGGTAAATAAAACGGGAAAGGCAGCACGAGAACGGGAGGGGCCAGTTTTTGGCGTCAGCTGATATCATCCAAATTTGCCAAAATCCAGCCTCATTAGTCTGGCCATTAATTGATGTGTGCAGCTGTTTCTGCGGGCCTCCCGGCGACGGTCTTGACAACGCTGTCCTCCAGCCTCCGTATCACTCATACAGCTCCAGGCAACTTGATAAGTAGTATGTGCTCTAGCTAATTTTAAAGATGGCTTATTTATTTAAGCATCTGCAATTCTATTGCATCAAGGACGGTGTTAATAAAAAGCTCTTATTGGTTTTTCCAGGTCAAATGATTTTTTTAAGGTGGCAGGATTCTTTGTTCTCTCAGGTCACATACCTCATTCTCAAACACCAGAGCTCAAACACCTATACCCCAGCATAAGAGGTTAAAATACAGCCCACCTTAAAAGAGACGGACAGCGTGTCTGTATGATGAATATCAGTATGCTTACGGCCAGCTCAACCCAAAGTGCCTGTTCTAATTCATGTCAATCAATGAATCGGTTCTGATTTTTATAGTTTACTAACAGCTATTGTCTGCTGCTAAGCATGTATATTGTACTTATCGCAATCATATTTACTCTTCCAGATACACGGATATCTCTATAAACCACTTTAAGTTTACATACACTCTGCCCTTCATATCCGCGGGTGAAGCTTCTGCAGATTCAACCAAACCACAGATCAAAAAATATTCAGAAAAAAACTGTTGCATGATGTTCCAAAAAAAAAAATGAATTTGTCGTGCTCAAATGAAGCGAAAATAGATGGGGATTCTGAGTTTATATTTTACCTATATGGGGATTCTGAGTTTATATTTTACCTATATGGGGATTCTGAGTTTATATTTTACCTACATGGGGATTCTGAGTTTATATTTTACCTACATGGGGATTCTGAGTTT
>JAODKF010000055.1:4680666-4693894 GCA_026779585.1 Mormyrus proboscirostris | reverse complement strand
GCACCCCCTCTGCAGCCGCGTCATCGGCACGGCGATGGCGAGCTCCTGCAGTCGCCGATAAAGCAGAACCTCATGCGGGCAGCCGAGAACGACAGCGCAGGACCCGATCTGAGCGCTACGGGAGCCATTAATCAACTGCAGGAAGTCTGTGTGTTTGATCGTTTATCTACTTCCGTTCTTGGCGCTTTACGAACACAAGCCACTCAGATTATTTTTCTTTTAAATTTCTATAAAAAACAGGCAGACTTATCAGTAACTTGCAGTTTCCCTACAACTGAAAGACAGACCGGTCATGCCTGATAATTTACCAGGCCCAAACTGGTATACACAATTAATCTGTGTGTATGTGCTTCAGACTGAACGTCCTGAGAAGCAATCGCTTCCCTATCTCTCTGAGAATTTTCATAAAATTTCATCTTTGCTCTCTACCAACAATGTTGCATTTTTTGTAAAACCTGTGAGTGAATAAAAAAAAAAAACAAACATCAGTTCAGGGCAGGTGAGAAGTTAGGGAGGAATGACTGTGGGAGCTGACAGTGGCTAAAGAACATGGGGTCTGAGCAGAGAAACACTCAACTAGGCAAAGATGGGCTGGAAGGTTTTGAATTCCCCCCCCCAATTCATATGTGCCAACTGCCTCAGATCCACCACATCCCAGCCCTGGACAAACTAGTCTGGAAGTTAGATGGATGGATTTTTTAAAAAACAGTGCCTTCTTATCAGTTTGTTATACCCAGTCACTTACCTCCTGCATCAAGAGACTTAAGGTGAACAGTAAATTCCCCAGTATGCAGTTTCTGGTTTATGCTATAATTAATTTAATCATTTGATAAAACCATAAAGCTGGAAAGTCAGGTTGTTTTAGTGCCCAGCCACTTTGAGGCTCCAAGACAACACAATGGGCTTCATAACCAAATAAAGCCACAGACACAATACATTCAACTATATACAATGACTCAATAGGAGGAAGAACAAAGCCAGGAGCTTAAATACTCAAACCAAACTGAGCTAATGAGGATGCAGGAGTGAAGCATCAACAAGACAACCAATCAAAGCGAACACAGAGTAACAAGCAACAGGTGCAACTAAAGAACAAAGGGATAATCTCAGAACTAGAAAACACTAACACTAGGAATACAAGGTTAGTACAGAATTTAAAGATAGAAACACAGAAAGTCAGAACCACAAGGAGGGTGAACCATGGATGGGAAACGTAAGACAGAAAATAAACACTAGGAAAGTCATGATCTGAAACTGCAGACATTCAGGACAACAAAAGTCAAGCAAGAAACACATGTGACTGGACTTAAGCAGGGTTCAAACCCAACACCTAATGGGTTCCTAATCACTAAAATCACACTCATCCCCCTGTGCTATACATCAGTCTAGGAGCAAGGAGAAACACACGAGGGTAAAGGATTCAAAGAGAGAGGAGGACGGGCTGGCCAGCACCACCTAGTGGCCTAACAGGGGAAGAAACATAAAGGTCAGGGTCTGACCAGCACCAACCTGACACAGGTGGAAGGATGATGCATTTTTGTTGGGTTTGAATGGTCTCTGCTGTTTCTTACTGAAGGTGCTTGTCCCCAAGCTTATGAATTTGATTATTTAGTGTCTGCTTACATTTACAGTACAGACCGTCGTTACTTCCATTGTATCTTCAGCCTGGTGCACTGTACATACTCACCAAGACCTTAAAACGCTTTTTTCCCCAGCATTTTTAGTCTCAGTTGACCCTTTGACATTATGGGGATTAAGGGCGCAGATTTGGAAAAACCGTGTGCAATTTATTTAGCCTCCCCTGGCGAGCAAAGCAAGCATTTGAGCAGAATGAAGCAAAGCGAAAAGATACAAGTGAAATCACAGTGAAATATCACGACAGACCACCGTGTGAGATCACAGTGAAATATCACGACAGACCACCGTGTGAGATCACAGTGAAATATCATGACAGACCATCGTGTGAGATCACAGTGAAATATCACGACAGACCATCGTGTGAGATCACAGTGAAATATCACGACAGACCACCGTGTTCACTCCTGGCTTCCTCCAAACCAGCATAGTACAGACATTTTATGCACTTATGTCTTACTGCACTCCTATTTCATTTCTTATGCCGATCCTGTGACGTATCGAAACCGCAACTGAAATCTGGATTTTTAATTCGATAAAATGGAAGCATTGATTTCTAGATGGTTGATGCGTGGTCCTTTTGTTTAATAATCAGTTATCCATATGAAAAGAGCTGTACTGTAATTTGATCACTTTAAAATGAAAAGAGTAGACTGGAATAGAATATCTTTATTATCATTGTACATGTGCAGCGAAACTGTGGCTTCCCATCAATGCCACATGTTATAAAAGATAAACACAATAAATAACAACAATCAAATAGTATTGATGTGCAGTATTAAGCTGAATGGTGCAATAGGCAATGATGGCTGATTAATATGGGAACATTATCTCGGGCTAAACCTGATTAGCAGTTAGATTGACATACTTCAAACAATTTCCACGTTGCTCCCCATCAGCTGCTTGCCTCCGGCTGGGCCGCTGAAGGACGGACGGGCTGATTGGTTGCCGCTGAGCCGCTTGAAGTTATCAGCCTGGCGTCCGCTGAGCCGTGACGAAGTCGCACTCGCAGACAATAGGACAGCGGGGCGTGACAAGGGGCTGCTAAACACTGCAGTCTGAATGGCTGATCTGCCCATCCGCCCCTGAATCACACATGCATTACTGTCAGATAAACCACAAGGGTGCCCGCAGGGGGGCTAATGACACTCGACAGAAGTGCTTCGGAGAGCAACAGGGATAAACGCTGTCACTGCATGCTCAGATTAACAATTTTTGCACCCTTTTTCTCCCTGGAGAGGGGCACTAGTAAAGGTGTCTAATTTGTTCATTTTATTCACATTTACTTAGCAGGTGTTTTTCCCCCAAAGTAAGGAAAGCCTGACATCAGAGAGCAGGGTCTGCTAGAATCCAGCACCCTTTCAGTAATTACAGGCTGGTGCTCAGAGATTAGACTGCCCTCTGCAGGATTCAACCCCATGACCTTCCAGATGAGGACACAGAGCCCTAAAGCACTGAGCTACATACCACTCCATCGCTTGTGGCAGACCTGCGTTGAGTGACACAGAGGTGACTTTGAAGGAAGCATTCGAGGGCCAACTTGTTACGCAGCCGAACTCTGTCCTACGGCAAACAGTGTGTTGCTCATGTTATTCTGAGATATATGGTAGAAGTGGCCTTTTCCCCCAAGCCTGGCATTCCTCATGACTGAGGGACACATCCGTGCTTAGACAATGTACAACGCACCCAGCTTTGGCTGAGCGCCATGGGGGTTCATTTGTTTTATGCTCTTCGGTTAGACACAACCATATTTTAAAGTGAAGGGAGGCGCTGTATCGTCTTTGTGTATCATATATCATTCAGCTGCTGAGGGGGGCTCCGGAACGCCCAAAGACATGTGCGACTAAAGGCAGGTGATAAGGAACAAGAGCTCCGATAGGAAATAGATGGGCTATGGAGTCCGAGAAGATGCCCTAATGTGCGGGTGTCAAAATCTGAGCAATTTCCAGAGGAGCAGCTGCAGAAGCGGGTTAAGGTTGAAAGGCTGGCATGCCCCCACTGGCAACCGCGAGAATACACAAATAAATTATGAAAAAGCTGCATGCCAATTTGAATGCTTTGGAACGGGTACAAACTGGCCGCTGTTCGCTATTCACAAGCGAAATTACCAGGTTGTTGATCACGGCATTGGCAGTAAAATCAGAATCACACAACATATAAATTGCCCATATTACAATGTTTAACATGGACTTATCTCTCTTTATTGGCGCACACTGTTCATGCAGTCTGTCGTAAATATTATAGAGCAGCATTTTAGTATCTTCAGCAACCCTGTATTTGATATGCGTTTGGAAAAAAGATGGATCTCAGTATTTCAGTCAGGTAGAATTGGTGCCCTTGTGCCTGAGATGATGTTATTTTTCATGTCCATTTATTTGTTTACTTTAATTGTCATTTGTCAATGCAAAGTCCTGCACGTTACTTTGAAAAGAAGCATCTGAAAAGAAACAATAGCAAATGCAAACGTAAATTTGAATTATTATATTATCAAGGCAAACCTAAGATGTGAAAATCCCTCCCGAAAATGGCCCCCAATCTAGATTTGCGAACACGGTGTCAGATCCCTGGTAAAGCAGCAGCCAAAGAAATGCCAACGCGTGGATTCGTGCTCCCCGTGGTACGACGGCTCTCTTCATTTCTAAGCTATCCTCTATCTACGGGCAAAGGTCTCTGGTCTATGTCAGGGGTGCCACAGCTCTGCCAGAATGGCGCAAAGAGCGTTAGCGATGCTGCCGGCGCGGCTGCGATGAGCAGGGGGATCGAGGCGTTTTCGTGACGCTTTGTGGCACGTCGCTGCCTACGCGCTTTCTCGTTATTCGCTAAGTGATAGCGGCTCGCTGGCTCTGCTGTGCTAGAGATTAATGTGCAGTAATCAAGCCTCTGCAGCTTCCGATCTTGTTTCCCATCTGGCTTTCGGGGCAAAGGGATCGGGGCCAGTCCGCGGAGCGCATCGGCATTTAAGTGGAATTATTTATCTCGCCGGCTGCGACTTTAGGCCAAGCCGACCTGTCTAGGGGGCTGGCGGAAGGCCAGCAGTTGACAGTAGATGGCAACATCGCCTCCCCTCTCCCAGCGGAGCAGAGAAAACCCCAAAAAAAGCTAATCCTTTTAATCACAAGCTGTCGTATGGTTTGCTTAACTGCTTGTGAAGCTGACATGCATTACGTAGCCCAATAAACACTAAATATAGTTCCTGTATTAGATCCTTGAATCATGCCCTTAAACGTAAACTCCCGATTTTGAATATTCCCCAAGCAATTTGGAATCTGGAGCTTTCCCTGGCAGCTGAGAAGAGTGCTGTGAGACCTTGGACTACAGCCCAGAGGAGCCGTCTGCCTGCGGCTCTGCAGATGCTGAGAGTATATCGCAAGGCTGGTGATGTCCAAGACTGGAGGGGTGGCTTAACCTCCAGCACCAACATATGCTGGCACACTTTGCTCCTAAAGTCCACCACAATGCTTTTGTTATTCCCGATGCCTGTGGGCCAAGTTAGCATCTGTCCAGCTGAATTAGCTTGTACTTAGCACCACGATAGGCGACACTGCAGCGTTTCCCAATCTGGTCCTCGGGGACCCATAAATTTTGCTCCTCCCAGCTCCCTGTCAGACAGTCCACACTTTTGCTCACTCCCAGCTCACCAACAACATGTACTATCTGCAGGTCTCCAACAACTGAATTGGAAAACATTGGACTACAGCATTATCTTCGGAGGCTGAAATATTTAAATGCCTTGAGGGGTGGCGTGTGGCTCAGTGACCCTGAACCCGTGGCCGGAAAGTCGCCAGTTCGAGTCTAGGCTGATTCCGCCGTTGGGCCCTCGAGTACGGCCACTATCTCGTGCAGTGTGCTGCCTGGCCTTGTGGTCTGACTTGCATATGTCTGTTTGTCTCAATGGCAGCCAGATGGGATGGGGTGTATGGATTTGGAATAGTTTGACCACGGAGTGAAGAAAAAGTGGTCAATAAGTGCTCAGCATATATGTGGGGCCACCTGGGCACCTGGAAAAGCATCTCAGGAGGCCACCTCATAAAAGGGGTGTATAGGAGGAATTCGGGTCAGCCAGTCCCTGGAGCAACTGGGATTAAGGGCCCAATGGTGGGATCACTCTGCCAACTATGGGATTTAAACTGGCAACCTTCTGAGATCCAAACCACCCACCCCTCCACGCCATCAAATAATTCTTTGTTTAAAACTTTTTTAGTCAGTGCATAAGTCCATGTACATGTATGTTATTTTATTTTATGTCTTTATAAGTATTCTAAAATGTAGAGGATATTACAAATAAACCTTTCTCAGGTTAGGTGTGTCTCTTTTTGTTATTTTTCCTGTGAGGAAGCATACAGAGCCTGGCCTGGCAGATGATTCTTGTGGGGCCGTGAGCTCGATCTCAGCCCAAGGTCTCGATGCAAGGTCTGCATGTGTGACGCTTTCATCTTCCCTCTACATCTGTGCGACTTTTTTCAGGACACTGAACTCATGTGTAAGTATATGGATGCTTTATACATGATTGACAGTTGAACATGAATAAATCCATATTTATATGTTGCCACACACCTATGAGGTCAGCCCAAACGGCTCTCTCCAAGTCATCTTTCCATGAAACATTATATATTTTAGGATGAATGAATGAAACAGACTGGCATCCCATCCAGGGTGGAGCCCAGCTGTGTGCTCTGTGTCATACAGCCCCGTCCCTCTGACCCGGAGGAGGATAAAATGCTGGCTGCTGGATAAATGAACAACCTTCGGAAGCGAATGAGTCAGTAATAGTTCCATCCGGACAGTGGCCAGTGGCGACAGTGTTTCTAAGACTACTTGAGAAGCTCCTCCTCTGCTGAAATGTCAGGAAGAATTTGTTGTATTTTCCTGTTGTATTTACATTGCTGTTTACAAAGCGCTAGCTAGACTGTGTTCACCAGATCATGGCTAGTTCAGAATCAAATAGTTTCTCACGGGTTGGCTAATGTGATTTCCTTTGTCATACATTACATTCCCATGGCAGCCCGATCCAATAACTTCAGCTGCACTTCTGATTTCAGGGCAGCAAAGCTAGACGTTTATTGGAAAATGGTTCAAGTCATTTCCAGGGAAGCTCAGCATCTCAGGGAGTAAATAGGGCAGTGGGCGGGCCGGGACGCTGGGCTGCTGCATGATGATTGGAGGAGCTGCCGGGGGCTGGGGTTCCTGCTGATTGACAGCACTTTGAACTTATACATCGGCATCAGATCATTTCAAGTTTAACCCCATGTGGATTTTTGCAGAGTGAAGTCTTTTTCATTTTTTCGATTTTGATTTGTACATGAAAATGTAAATATAGCATTCTTGAGTTTGCTCCTTCTGCTCGCTTGTTTATTCCAAACTAGGTCGGCTACTTCCCCTGTTTAACAGACCACCAGCCGCCGCTGGCTGTGGCATGTCTACTCTGAAACCAGCTTCTTTTCAGGCAGAGGAGTGTTGGGCTCAGATCACAGGGTGCCTCAAAGAATGGGTGTTATTTTTCTGCCTTGACTTGATGTCAAACTGACCTCTCTGGGAAACGTCTGGAAGACCAATAGGCAACAGAAAATGAGAAATATATCTTTGCGAGATAATGAAGGTAAACTAAGGCAAGAACCATCTCCAGTACGTGGATCTGTAAAATGTTCATTTGATGACCAGTGAAACCTGTTTTGAGACCTGGCAGATGCTTATTTTATTTTGCAGGTGCTGTTATCTAAAATGACATACTGTATATGGTTTGAGTCCCTGGAGCAGTTGGGGTTTAAGCAGGGGCCCGACTGGTGACTCTGCCAGTGCCCTAAGTTGCTGATCTACACTCTGACCCCCAAGCAAGGCCCCAGATCTATTGCTCTTTTGTTAGATTACATCCCTCACTTATTTCTTCCTTAGTTCATATGACACTGGGCGCTACCATTCATGTTGTTACCTGGTAGAAATGTGTTTTATAAGATGGACATAACCTCCTTCTTTTATCAGTTGCACATAGAGGATGCTAAGTATTAGTGAAGTTATGTGCAGACCCTCAAAAACTATATATTTGTCCAAAAATGAATACACTGCTACCAGCTACCACTTCATTGCTACATCACAAAAAGTCACACACACACACAATAAAACAAATTGTGTTTGTAATTTCAGGTTTTTTTTTCCAAACACTTTCCTCCATTGGTAAAATATATGTAAATCTATCCCTGGGAAATGGAATGCAAAGCATCCTCTGTGTCCTTAAAAGCAGATTGTGTGCCTCTCTGCCATTATACAGAGGTGCCTCTCATGGCTGCCGTGAAGCATGTTTGGCCGTTATGCCAATAAGCCATCTTCTTGGGTCATTTCGGCCACACGGCGCTAAGCAGTATCAGCGCTCAGACAGTCTGCCTTGTGATAGACAGTCCACCAATATCTATCCCCTTTCTAAGCACTAGTATATCAGGCTGGCATGTTCCGGACGTGTATGCGATGTTACCCGCGATGTTACCCGCGATGTCACCCGCGATGTTACCCGCGATGTCACCCGCAATGTTACCCGCGATGTCACCCGCGATGTTACCCGCACATGTCGGCAGGCAGAAGGAATGTTTGGCAAACATGCAGGTGTTTGAGTTTAAGCTCTTTCATTTCCAGCCTCCTTTGGAAGAAGCTGCCTCACAGCCTTCTTCCTCTCATCTTCCTTCACGAAACTGAACGCTAACATTAATGAAGGTTAATTAAAAATAAGGAAGGAGGACTGTTGATGGTAACCATGGAAACAACAGTTTTGCCTGGTAGCAGGTGGACATTCTGCTTTCCCCGATTGTCCGCGAAAGACGGCTTAAACCTGGAGAGTCGAAGGTGAACGGCCGGCTAGCCGCGGGGCCCGGAGTTGAGTTACTGTTAAGCTACAGCTATCTGTAGAAGATTCATCCTCATTATAAACACTGTTACATACACGTAAGGAATTTCATTTGAACTGTTCTTAATATGCCAGGCAAGAAGGCCTCGATTGCAGGGCCTCACTCTCGAGGTGGCCATGTTTGTCCTTGGGAAAGAGGAGGAGAGAAAAGTCACTGGGGGTTTTTGGCTGCAGTGACAGGGGTATTACGTTCACACCCATCTCCTCTAGCGAAGACCCACGATTTCTATAGCACTGATTATTGTGTCAGAAAGCGGCAGGTCCCCGTGGGATTTCAGCATAATGATAATAACAATGATTGATAGATGGATGGATGGATGGATGGATGGATGGATGTGCTGCTTCGTCATGGTCATCCACACATCCATCCACTCATCTTTACCCATCCATCTTCCCGCTTACCTGCTTTTCCAGGACAGGATAACAGTCTACAGCAGGGGTGGCCAATGTTATCCGCAAAGGGCCGCTGTGAATGCAGGTTTTTGGGATAATCGTTAGGTCAGCTGTTCAAACCCAGGTATGAGGCCTCTTCAGTCAATCAGTCATTCAATTATAGAGATGCAGCGAAAACCCGCGAACACAGTGGCCCTTTCGGGATGAGATCGGCCACCCCTGGTCTAGAGGAAGCAGTGGACATCAGGCAGGAGACACCAGGAACTGGATGCCACTTTATCCCAGAGTGCAGTCATGTTAGCGTTAGCAATAAAAGCCAAATGAGTAAATCTCTTTTTCCCTCCAGTCAGTGCCCTTTCTAAGCGGCCCTGAGAGCATATTACACCCACCTATCTGAATTAGGCTCAGTTAGGTTTGTTACAAAGCTTAATGTGCATTCAGTGACATCACATTTATCAATGTTCACAAGCTACGTGCTGCAGATTGTCAGGATGTGTGCCAAATACTTAAAGAGATTTCAAAAATGAGGTGTCAGAAATCCTGGATTTATTTCAAATCCCTGTAAACACAGACATACAGTAAAGCAGACTGAGCAATGGGGGCCCAGGAAAACTGTGCTACACACACACACACACACACACACACACACACAGACGGACACACACACACAGGGGTTTCTAATTATATCATTGTGAATTATTATTATTGGGAAGTGTGATCCTTCAAACGTGAATGTAAACGCTAATAAACTAAAATGTATTGTCTTTATTCCATCTTATTAATTTGTGACAATTACCCAAAAGCAAATATTATACAAGTAATTTCATTTAGAGTGAGTAATTAATTCTTTAGTTGTTTAATTGCACGAGACAATCTAACCACCCACTTCTTTTAAAAAACAAAAATATATGAAATCTAATTATTAACTGGAGTGCACCAGGGGTTCATGTTAACAGGCCATTTCTTGCCTCTTTCGGATAATTACCTTATAACTCCAGATGTAAAAATCAGAGACACATGCCTGGTACCTAAAATCAAAGCTGAGCCCTTTACAATTAATTGTAGGAAATTGAATATCTGAAATGAATAACCTGTGTATTATTTAGGGACAGGCGAATATAACAAAAACAGCTCGAAAAATACAAAAACCTGTCTTTGTGTTTTGGATTTTTGTAAATATTTCAAAAACTACATGATGGATTAGGTCCAATTTTGTACATGTGGTTCTTGAACGCGTTTTCTACATATGTGCCAAATTTCATATCATTTGATGGAGCCTAACAGGTTTTCCGGAGGAAAGAGAAAATGGTGCAACTGGGAGCCAATCCTATCCAAAACCTGAATCTAAAACCTATCCAAAATGGCTACAGTGTAACTAGCAGTGTTTTTGGAATAGTATCTTTCTTTCTAAATGCATTACCACTTATGGGTCATAAGAAACATTTTGTCACACATCACCACCACACATTTGGAGAAAAATCTATATTTTATTCATACGAATTGTGCCGAACCTATCCAAAACCTGAATCTGAAACCTATCCAAAACCTATTCAAAATAGCTATAGTGTAACTAGTAGTGTTTCTTAGGATAGCCGCTTTCTTTATAAATACATAAGTAATTATGGGTTATAAGAAACAATATATGTCGAAATTAAAAAATAATAAAATCTGTGAAATGTGTATAAAGGCCATTGATAAACACGGACATTCCTACGTTTGCGTCAGCATGCAGTATTTCGGCAATAAACCTGGTACTCGTATACCTGGTACTCGTATACCTGGTACTCGTATACCTGGTATTCGTTGTGCCCTCAACACACATAGGGGGGTGATTTTATCTCATGAATATTTAGCAAAAATTTACCTCTTTTTGACAAAATGAATGAAATGATATCTTACTCTAACATCTGATTTTTTTAAACATTGAAGTTAGCCTCTGAAATAAATCATATTTGGGACTAAATATTCAGTGATATATACTGGAAGAGATATTAGCATGTAATGTTAAATATAATCTGCAGTGATTTAATAGTCTTACTGTAGATATACGTGTTTCTGGCTGTAGGTGACTGGTGTGCTAGAAAATGGATCTTTATGCTTGACTTAGGTTTGGATAGGTGTGTATTTCTGTAAATGTCTTTGCTTTTTTATTACATTTGACAGCACTGCCTGGAAATCATGGCTCTTTTTAATGCCACAAATAAAATGCTAGGAGGATGGATCTGTGTCCTGGATCTATTGCATCCCTTAGCACTTGACTGCTGTAAAAGACACACAAAAATATGTTACAAAAGGTGAACGGCTGAATTGAGCTGTGTTATTGTGACTTGGTCTTTCTGGGAAGATCATAGACTCAGATATTCATTGGGTCTCGGCTCAGCTGATTTTCATTAAGTGCTCTCCTGTTCTTCTGGGAAGTCATAAAACAATCTGATTAAGATCAATAAGACCTCATAGCCCTAATTTCCTTTTCTTTTACTATGATGCATATTGTGACGATCGCACCATCGGGATTCAGGATATTGCTCTCTATTGCCTCTGATGAATGTATTTGAGGTCGTTCGAGGCAGGAATATGACCAGCAGCTGAACGAGATGATACAACAGGCAGGCAGTAAAAGACCGGACCTGATATGATAGAGTATTTAAGCATGTATAAGTGTGCAGGCATGAAGATAATCTAATGAACCACAGAAAGTATGTGCCTAAATTAACTGCACATTGCAGGCTGTTTGTAAGGTTGCCCTGGGACTAGTTTAATTTATGGGAGAATTCTTCCTCCTATACTCTATAGTAGGGTTCTTCAAATATGGACCTCAATTCCAAATCCAGACATTGTTTTCAGTTCTCCCAGGTAGTTAGTTTAATAATTACTGATTCTGATTGGCCAGAGGATTCACACTTGGCTCAAACCAGCAGTACTCGGACCTCCAGGACCGTGATTTGAATAATAGGGCTCTATAGTGACTGGTATTGAATAAGAAGAATGGGTGGAATCATGCTGTCCGCTTAATTAGAACCAACAAAGGAACCAATGGGAAGACAGATAAACCTGAGTGACAGGGGAGGATCACCCCAGGCACCAAAGCCTGCTTCCTCTCTACCAAGCAAAAGCAATTTAGGCTCATTATCATGCAAGTTTGGCTGGCTGTTTTATTTGTGGTCATGAGATGAATGAATGAAAAGTGCAGGATTACTGTGTCTGTCGTAGAATAAATGTACTTTGGCCGCCTACTTTCGATCCTTGAGCTCGTGCTGATCGTTAAGGGATCAAAGCCACTTGAGTATCTCTCGGAAAGGTGAAAGCAACAACCGGTCAAATCTTTAAAAATCCAATCTGTAATTATATTAGAATCTGTATGACAGTCATGCTTATCTTGCTGGTTTTGTTTTAGCTTCTGCTATAATTCCTTTGGCAAGTTAATTTGTTTTACATTATGAATGTTTCCCTTAATGGCGCAGACTGGTAGCAGAAACACAGATGAGTTACGATTACACTAATTCTAACATTCAGAGAGATTATGCTGCGGACAAAATGCCAATGCATTGCTGGGAATCTCACACTCACTCTCTCCCACTCTGTCACACACACTCTCACACTCACTCTCTGTCGCACACACTCTCACACTCTGTCTGACACTCTCTCTCTTACACTCTCCCTCTCACATATGGTCTCTCTCTAACAATAATAGACATTTACCCATGGACATCGTTTGACTGTGAGAGGTAGGCAGGATTCCCAGAATATGCAAAGACCAGGAAAAGTGTTGGGGCTGGATTTAAATTTGGCAGCATTAACGTCGCAGCAGTGCGCGTTGGGCGGCTGGGACACGGATACACAAGGACACCACTGTGGTGTTTAATCTATGAATGTATTTCTTTGCTACTGTAGTTCTTTATGAGGCCTTGAATCTTTAATGTTCGCACACATTAGCAGAGACGCTTGCATTGTCGTGTGATATGACACTGACGCACACTGCCTATCCCGCTGATACAGGCCTTCTCCCTGCACGCTGTCTATCCCGCTGATACAGGCCTTCTCCCTGGACACTGCCTATCCCGCTGCTATAGGCCTTCTTTCTACACTCTGCCTATCGCACTGCTATAGGCCTTTTCCCTGGACTCTGCCTATCCCGCTGATACAGGCCTTCTCCCTGGACACTGCCTATCCCGCTGCTATAGGCCTTCTCCCTACATGCTGTCTATCCCGCTGATATAGGCCTTCTCCCTGGACACTGCCTATCCCACTGATATAGGCCTTCTCCCTGCACGCTGTCTATCCCTCTGATACAGGTCTTCTCCCTGGACACTG
>JAODKF010000055.1:4659451-4675792 GCA_026779585.1 Mormyrus proboscirostris | reverse complement strand
CTGTGTATGATGTGAGACAGTCGGCTTTCTCTGTATGTTGTGTTTCATGGGTAAGACAGTCGGCTTTCTCTGCATGCAGTATATCATGGGTGAGACAGTCGGCTACACACAGGAAACATTTATCTCCCCTGTCACTAACAGCTACAGCCACATGCCATATAACAATGTTTTGGTCAACAACCTCTATACCACTGTGGTTCCATATGATTATAATACTTCCTACTGATTAGAGTAACAGCTATGTAACTGGTTTATGTATGTACTATACTGTATGTTTTATAGACTGACTAAAAGACTAAGTCTTTCTACTTATAAAACAAAATATACTGTAAAACAGTATGCTTTGTTATGCATACAACCTCTTATATCTCTTATTAGTATGTAAGAACACTCTGCGATGTTCGCAAAGTGAAGACATTGCGTAACGACGCATTTCGTTAAATGGTGCATAACTATACTATCATGGTGCAGCTTCATGTTGACAGAGTTACTTCTCCGAGATGGCAGCTGGATGGAGAAGGAGTCTCCCGTCACCTCGCGGCTCCAGACGCCAAAGAAAACCATGCTGACGATGGCAAATTTGGTGCAGAACTCTGGCCACTCACTAAACAAAGGCCGCGGCAAGAGCTCATAATGACATTATGATGATGATCACGATCGAGAAGAATGAGGAGATGATTAATCCAGTAAGCATGCCCCTCGGTTGGGTCACTTGCTGTGAGATGGCCCTCCGGATGTGGGACACTTCAGTGTTGAGTAACAAACTGGTTTAATGAGGTTTAATGAGGCCCACTGGAAAGCCTTTGATGCACTTACAATGTCATCTACTGTTGATGTCTGCAGCCATGGTGTCGGAAGGCAGCCCAGTGTTTGTCAGCACTGGAAAAATGCAGCCATGGTGTCGGAAGGCAGCCCAGTGTTTGTCAGCACTGGAAAAATGCAGCCATGGTGCCGGAAGGCAGCCCAGTGTTTGACATCACTGGAAAAATGCAGCCAGGGTGCCAGAAGGCAGCCCAGTGTTTGTCATCACTGGAAAAATGCAGCCATGGAGTTGGAAGGCAGCCCAGTGTTTGTCATCACTGGAAAAATGAAAAACCAAGAGGCAAGTTGTGAAGACTAAATATTAAAACAGCAAACACTTTTCTTTTCTTTTTATGCTAAGCAAACAGCCAGTGTGCAGGACAGTCGATAGCCTTTATGGTATGATGTGTCTCACCTTCCCATCATGCACTACCTGCTTTCCAAACAGCGTAAGCCATGGCAGGAATATAAATAATAAAGAGAACAATCTGTTACTGCTTCAGGTGTTATTCCGTTAAAAACTGTTATGGGTGCCGGGAACATACAGGCAGAATGAATCCACTAGCGGCTCTGAGACTGAGGGGATTATTAGGGGCGGAATGAAGCAAAGACGGTGGGAACAAATACCAAAAAAACAAACAATAAAAAAACCAACAAAGACCAAAAGGGGGTAGAAATAAGAGGAAAAGGCCACAAACTAAACCTACACGGGGAAATGGGTGAAACAGACTAGAACTAGAGAGACAGGCAGAGTGACACTCAGGGAACAAATCAGTGACCAACCTGGCAAATGAACAAAGGTGGGGACTTAAACACACTGATACTGAGGACTAACAATGGGCAGGTGTGAATAATCCAGAGCAACCAAACAAATAGCAAAGCAGGACAACAGGGAAACAGGTGGAATGAACTACAGTGAATAAGCACTAGACGAGGGAACCCTAGCAAACGGCAAGACTAGGAAAAGGACTAAACAAGTAGAGGCAGAACATAATGAAGCTTAGCACAAGCACGCTAACTCAAAACAGAGAAGCAATGATAACTAATAGCAAACACTAGGGGGAAAAAACAGAAAAGAAACGGAAGAGGTAAGTCTGCCCTAGAACCCACAAGCAGAGGATTCTGCCCTAGAACCCACAAGCAGAGGATTCTTAACCTCTAAGCTGCACACTCAACCCATTAAGGTCAGAGGGCGGGATCAGGCAAGCACTAACCCTGGCAAAAAAATATTACTTAAAGCCTAATATAGGCAGCATATCCTGATGTAATGTTCACATTTACTTGTAATACAGTGGAGGAAAATGCTGCTGTAGGGGTCTGAGGAATCGATATTATTCATGTACGTAGATAAATGGTCTCACAATCTCACAGAATGCAACATACCATCTGCTCATGACTTTCTCGATGGAAAAAGCAGGCTTTCTCCCTCTCCGTGTCTCCCGTCTCTCAATGGGGAATCCAGTCCCTAGCTATCCTGATGTTCAGCTTGCCACCACGGGGCTCGATCCAGTCTTCTGCACCCAGAACCTGTCCCGCATGCCACTTCCAGCCCCCAGATCACCCCAGGCAACTGCTATGAACATATTTTAGTTGAAAATTTGCTAATGTAGTCTGTGAGCTGTGCATTCAAAGGCAGTGCACTAGGTACCTGTCAGAGCCATAGATAATCATCCATCCATCCATCCATTATCCACACCACTTTATCCATTTGGGCCGCGGGGAAGCTGGAGCCAATCCCAGCATCTTCGGGCGAGAGGCAGGGTTCACCCTGGGCAGGTCGCCAGTCCACCACAGGGCCCATAGATAATCATTTCTTTTCATATGTTGTTCCTTATTCAAGAGTTTCATATTTGTCTGATTTCAGCTTACTTAATATTGAATATTTCATTTAACTGATAGTACCGTAATACCTGCTTCTGTTAGCAACAGCATCTAAATTGTGACCCCTGTGTTGTTAGTTTCTGTATGACACGATCTGTGCATAAACACACAGTCATTTGCAGTTTTTAGCTGGAAGAAAAAAGTCGGGTGGGAGGAAAGGTTATGGAAGTGTGGTGCTGCACAGTTGAAATTGTGAACCCTTTTATCTTTCAAGAAGATTCTGTAAAGTGTATTGTAGTTGCATTTATAAATAATGTTTTTTTTGTTGCATTTCACCCTTTTGCATGGGTCCATTACTTCAGACTAGCACTTTAGAAAATGGCAAAGATACGGCATCTGTCACCTTAACAGTACCACTTTTGGATAATATAGTTGTGTATGTATTGAAAAGCTTCAGGAGGCCTGCTGTGCGTGTAAACGTCAGTTACTCAACGGCTCATGGAAGGCCTCGCTGCCCGGCTGTACACGACCTCCGTTTCCTCACTAAGTTGTTCTTTCTCTGATAATTGTGAGCGACTCACACAATTCAGGGATTTTGTTTAATTATTTTTTTGGCTCAGACCTGAAGTGGGGCCTGATTTGTTTAGGTATGATCTATATAAGTATATGGTGACCACCTAGTCCATGCCAGGGAGACACTTTGAGTTGCTTCAGGTTTTACAAATTACTTTAAAACCGAAAGGCTCCTGTGTTTGGCTAAACAGTTCAGTTCTCCTTGTGCTTTGACTGGTTTGTTTCCTTGATTGAAAGACTCATCCAGCTGTGTTACATTAACATTAGTGACACATGCATGATTATAGGAGACTGACCAATCAGCACGCAGCAAGAAGTCAGTGCTTAAGTGAAATCCAGGTCCTTTTAAATGAAATGGTAGTTTAGAAATCCTGTCCTGGATCAGAGTGTCTTTCCTGACATGGAGTATCTGCTCACCATAAATGATTTCAGCAAAATCACCAGAACAGCCCATAATCAGGGTAAACGAATCAGTCAGGCTAAATGAATTATAACTTAGTTTTATCATATAAAATTTGCCATCTCAAAAACATGCTATTTATGTTTGGGTGTATATTTTTGCACCTCGAAATGAGCACCTATGTGGAAGTAAGCCCTGAAACTCTAAAACATTGTGCGGGGAACCATCCTGTTGCAGGAAACATACCAAAAATCTGAAATGTATTCAATATCATGCAGTTGCTCGGGGATCTATGGGTCACACAGAGCGTAATCCAACACTTCCTCTGCCAATAGTGTGAATACTCGTTTGCATTTTCTTATGCTGACTTTATAAAAAGAGAAAAGTGAAACATCCAAGGCAGGAATTGCAGGAAAACGGGACTATTAAATATTTTCCATTTTTTTTCTTTCTTGATAATGTTTCCTTCAGTGGGGCAGAGAAAACACAACAACAGTCAACATAAAATGACAATGTATTTGAAACTACTGATAAGTAATAATGAAGATCCTTAAAAGGGCTTGTCAAATCAAACTAAAGCTGGTGCCTGGGGTGAATCGCTTTGAAGACACTCCAAGCAGGCATGTGTACAAAGGCATGTTCATCATTCAGTCATCCTTCTTCCAAGTGCTAGTCCAGTACATGGCAAGCCTGCAACCTACTGTATCCCAGAATGCACAGGGCAGGAGACACCCTGGATGGGAAACCAGTGGCCCAGAATTCAGATTATGGAATTTATATAGGTACAGTTCAAATGTAAATGAGTACGTAGAAGGAGAGATATCTGTATGCAGCAGAGATATTCATGCTATGTGGGGCCTCACTTAAAATGGGAGAGAATTGTCTGTCGTGTCAGGCGTTTGCTGGTCAGTGAAGGTTGAACAAGACACAAGAAATCAGTACAATGCTACTGTCAACCTACTGTGTGGTATCAAAATAATAATTACGGATGTTGTGGGTTTAGGCACACGATGTGAAATGTTAAATTATTACTTCGTTGTCTATCTCAAAATACCAGTCAGTGAATTCCAGTAAACACCGGCTGGTGAATTCCAGTGAATACCAGCCAGTGAATTCCAGTAAATACCAGCCAGTGAATTCCACTTTAACAGTGAATGAGATGAACGAACAATAGAGAACAAAATACATTTAAATATCAAGTTACTCAGAAAATTCTTTTATCGATTTGACCCAGAACTGGATAAGCAGTGTTGGTGGATGGATGGATGGAAGGTTTTAGTTACTTTGGGAGATGTTTCTGTAACCCTGGGGGTCAGCGAGATGAACAGTAAACTTTTCGCATAATAAAGAGATGGGTGTACTGTATTCATCATTTTTGGAACACACAGTGAGGACGTCAAGGTTCTGATGTCACTGGGACATGCAGCATGAAGCTTTTCCCAGTAGGTCTTGCTGAGGTCTGTTTGGCAGGATTCTGTTCATAGCAGAAACTTTAGCCACGCTTGCACAAGGAGGGTGTTTCTCCGTGTTACCTTGGATTATCTCCTACTGTGAAGTCTTCTTGCATATCCCACACCTGTTGGTAATGCAGCAAGGCCCGATGATGCCTCACGATTCACTGAGTTTTACATTGCGTGGAGAGGTTCCCTTTTCTACTGAAAGTGTGTATCGAAGCCTTACAGCATGTTGGTAGCAGGAGTTGAACTTCAGGAGGACTCTGGTCAAAGTGTTTTATACAAAGATTCCTCCCCTTAATTTGGACCATGGAGTGCAGAGAAGCATTGTGTACCATCAGGGTGCAGTGACCTTAATCGGTACTAGAATGCAGCATGTGGTCACTAGGCCAGATATTCTGTTCCACTGGAAAATGACACGCTCACTTCAGTAGAAACAAACATGGATGCATAATACACAGCTTCTTACCTACAACAAAAGCTTGAGTTTCAGCATTTACTGCGTGAAACTGGGGCAAGTCAGCTTCCAACAATGCAGGAATCCCAGATCAGTCAGTACCCTCACATAAGAACAGTCACGCATCACACGTGTCCTCAGTCCAGTGAAGCATGTGTGGTCACATCCTGGGATGTCCTTGACAGTCAGAGAAGTCAGATGGAGGTGCCTGCTGTGAATTAGCCACTGACATAAGAAGAAGACTGAATGTTGGGGAGGATATATATCAGTTAAAACTGTGATGTAAAGGCATGTTATTAAACTCACAATTAACCATCCATCCATCCATCCATCCATCCATCCATCCATCCGTAGTGCTTATGCAGGGTCAAGGGAATCCTAAAATATGTGGTTGGCAGCCAATCCACTGCAGGGTAAAAACTGCTACATGTTAGGCATAAATATTTTTTTTTCTAAAGAATAAGTGAGTAGTGTAATACTGTATCAATGTTAAACTTCAATCTACAACAGAGCCTTGATTGTTGAACCATTTCAAAGGATGGTGACCTCCAAACATGGACACGTGTTACCTTTGGCTGCTCCAACCATACTACAGTAAATAGGATTGTATCGCTAAATAGCAAGAAACATGTGCACCCGAGTAAAGCATGTGTCCGGAGGGTTGCAGGTTTGAATCGCTTCCAGAAGGTTGTAGGTTTGAAGACTGGGTGCTGGATGCCGACTAACGCTGCCCTCTGATTCCAAGCTTTCCCCACATGGACGACTCTACCTGATAAATAAACAAACAAAAGTGATCGTATCCATGAATGGGCAGGTGTGGACTAGCTTTTGTTTAAACAATGGCTATGTATTCTTGGATGCTCCTGACAGAAAGGCTTCTCTTTGTGGGACCATATGGTTCATTCATGACGATATCAGCAATCATTCTGATGTCAACTCTCCCACTGCTTATGAAAACGGGATGTTCTCCATTTGTGTGTTGATACCAAAACTAAGTTTGCAAGTAGAGAAGAGCTTCAGAACATTTGGATTTCAGAAGGATCCTGGCTGATTTTGACAAAACCTCCAAATCGGATCCCAGCACAAGAAACTTTCAGAACTTCAGAGAGAAGTCACAATATGTCACTATAAAGTCACTATAAAGCATCTGTTGACCCAGGAGCAAAACTTTACTTTTGACAAAAACATTTTGCCCCCAGCTCATAGCTGCCAATATGAATAAATTTTGAAACATTGTTAAAACACATTTAAACAGCAATGTTTGGTTTTGCTTTGGCCCAAATCCACAAATATGAACCAAAACAAATAGATATTCTTTATTCCACATACATACATTTTTTCCTGTTACTTTTCACAATATGGATGATATGAACAAAAATGAGAAACTACCACAATAAATTTCAAACTTTTGACCAGGAAATTAACGGCAGCTCACAGCAGAAACATGGAGAAATATAGTTTTATATATCCTGATAAAATAACTAAAGGTAATTCATAAAATAATTAAAAATAAGAATATGTGTATATATATTTATACACTATCAATAAATGTGGTTTAGAATCACAATTTCTTTTTTTTTGCTTTTTTGTTCTTAGAACATGATTTAATTTATTATAATGCTTCCGTCACTGGGATTGAAAAAAATATCACTGTTGCCGCTGCATGTTTTGGAGAAATCTCCTCAGCAATTTCAAATATTCTTGGATCCTGCATAAACAGAGTTGGATTTGTGTCAAAGCCCTTTCCTGACATGGAGTTACTGAGGATAAGTAACAGTGAGGCCCCTTTGAAAGAACGGTCAATTTAATCAAAAAGGGGGGTCGCATGTATATTGCTTTAAAAAAGATGCAACATAGGCATACATACATATTCATAATACAGAATTAAGTATATATATGAAGCCTATGCTTATGCTAAATTACTGCTGTTGCTGTGAGTAAGTATGATGCAAGACTTAACAAATACAGTTTCTTTAGATAGAAAGTTATACTGCACAGGGTTCTGGAGCGTCCATTGAAGCCAGGTCTGTACTGTAGAATTCAATGTGGGTGTTACAAAAAAAAATAAAAAATTAAATCAAAAAACCAATGAACTCCGTATTGAACACCTGTTGCTTCAGTTCCAAGCAGAACCCTGGTTGTCGCTGGTCTGGTTCACTAGAATCCACAGAGGGTGATATGAGCGGCCCCAGTTTAGCGATTGGCTTTGGGGTGGCTCCTTGCTTGATAGCAAGTCCTTCCCTGCCCTTGCCAGTACTCCCAGGCCGGCTAACAGAGGCATTAAATCATTTTCATGTTCACCCGCCGTGGCCCGCTAGTCTCTGGAGGGTCTACTGGTACCCCAGCCACTTTCCGGGGCACATACTCGATGTCAATGTTGTTTTTATGCTTGCCTTTACCACGGCTCCACACGAACAGAAGCAGAAAGCAGAAGAGGACCACGCCCAGGAAGGTGAAGCAGCCCATTGCCGTAGACACCAGGATGGTCTTGAGGTCGAGGCCAAATGGTACATTGTGAGAGCCAGTCCCGTTGGATGCCGTGCTGTTGGGGTCTGTGTAATATTGATGGGTCCTGTTAGCGTAAAGTGACCTGTCGCTGATGCCAAGGCTTTTCACAGCCAGTGAGACTGACATCGTATCGTTGCCAGCGGCATTGCTTGCCACGCAGATGTAGACGCCGCTGTCATGCACCTCCGACACCTTAATCTCCAGCGTGCCGTTGGGGTACACGATCACCCGCCCATTGGTCTTCTCAGTGATCAGGCGCCGACGGGGGGTGAGCCAGGAGATGATCGGCCGGGGCGATCCTTCTGCACTGCAGTGGAGCAGCGACGGTTGCCCCTCATCCACCAGAAAAAGCTCCACGTGCTCCTCCAAGATCTTCGGCTCGGTACATGTGACATAGCGAGACAGCAGCGGCTCTTCCAGCTCCTTGAGGGGTTGGCCCCGGATGGCCTCAGGGCTGGCGCATTCGGGCTGGATGTTTCCGAAACGCAGGGAGCGCCGCCTCCTCAGGATCCATGTGAGGCGGCAGTCGCACACCAGTGGGTTGCCATCGATCAGTAGCATCTCCAGGACCTCTGGATCTGGGAAGGAAATTCTCTCCAGAGTCTCCAGCTGGTTGCGCGAGACGTTGAGGATCCGAAGAGACCTCATGCCCTGGAAGGCGTGTGGCTCCACAGTGGCCAGCCGGGCCCCCATTAGGCGTAACTCGCGTAGGCGCACCAGCTCCCGCAGCATTCCACCCTCGATTTGCTCGATACGGCTAAAGGACAGGTTGAGGTGCGTCAGGTAGGACATGTGCCTCAGGGGCTGGTAAGGAAAGGCAGACAAGTTGGTGTTTGTGATCGAGAGTGTGGTGAGGTTGAGACCGTGCAGTGTATTAGGCGGAACCACATCCAATGAGAGCCAGCTATCGATCTCCAGGTGCCGCAAGCGGAACAGCTTCTTGAAGGAGTATGGATGGAGAGTGCTTATACTAAGTTGCCTCAGATGGAGGCTGACCAGGGCATGAAGATGAGACAAGGCTTCAGTGGGCACCACCGTCAGGTTGCATCTCTCCAGGGTGAGTGTCTCTAGGCTCACAAGACCACTAAACGCCCGGTGTGAGATGTAGACCAAGTCATTGTCACCCACTTCAAGGGACTTCAGGTTGCGCAAGTCCTGGAACATGTAATCTAGCAGGATCACAATCTTGTTGTCGCTGATGTCCAGCAGTGTGAGATTGGACAAGCCCGAGAAGACACCCATTGGAATGAGATAGATGCGGTTACTCTTCAGGCTGAGTGAGTGCATGTTGACCAGGGCATTGAAGGCCCCGGGTTCTACTTGGCCGATAAGGTTGCCACTAAGGTCCAGCTCCTCCAGTTGGGGGTAGGAGGAGAAGTTGTCAGGGTTGACGCTCCGCAGCTTGTTCTTGCTGAGGTCCAGCACACGTGTCTCAATGGGGATGCCCTCGGGGATAGTCAGGAAGCGTTTCCGGTGGCAGTTGACGGACTTGGTTTGGGCGGAGCACTCACAGCGAGCCGGGCAGCCCACAGCAGAACCCACGAGGATGAGCACCAGGGCTAGCCCAAGGAACGGTTGCCAGCATGAAGTAGCCGTGGGCAACATGACTTTGCTGATGTAATCTACCATTCTGTCAAAGCCCTGAAACAAGAACAGAAAGAAGAGGCCGTTACAAACATGCATTTTTGAAGTAGGGTGCCCTAAAAACAGCTTGCGAATGCTAAATGATACGTTAGAAGAACAACAGCTGCTCTTCTATTTTGCAACAGGAGAGCATAGAGTATATTTGTAAACTCAGCAAAAGAAATTAAATGATAAATCAATGCAGTGTGTTACCTCTTACAAGATGGTCAAGAATCAATATCAAACTCAAAGCTCTATGCCAAAAAAAACAATGATATAGCCTTGCAAGTATGATAAAATTTACAGTTTTTTATATGTAATATTCTACGGAATTTTCATGAAAGCTTCGCCGATAGTCTGATTCAGGTCAAGTTTTATATGCAGGTCATGTTTTATACGAGATTCGAAAGTATTCCCTGGACTTCCGTATACTAAACAAACCTTCAAAGAAGTTCTTTCAGTTTTGCTGTAGACATTGACTGATTAGGATATCCCAAAACAAGTTTCCCTGAATTCTGTTCCCCTCATCCACTGATCAAAACGGCAGAAATATACTTTTCATTAATAAGCAAGACTTTTCATCTTCCACTTCCATTTAAGGGGAGCCACCCTGCTTAATAGCCAGACACCCTAAATCACTAATTATAGCTGCTGACCTTCTATGTACAAGTAGGAAAAAGGATCTCCTTTCCCCTAATCTCTGAAAGGAAAATGAGAATTGAGCTTCAAGGTTGTACTTCTACCGTAAAATCAAATGAAAACACTAGAGAAACTGATCAAAGACATATTCCCATCTATGACACAACTCAGCTATCCTAGAAATTCCCCAAATTTTATCTAGCACTGTTTTTCCTTAATAACAAGCAATGGCAAACAGGATTTTTTCATCAGCCATGACAGTGATGGAGTGTGTGCCCACCTGAAACAAATCAATCAATCAATCAATCTATCTATCTATCGTGCGAATATATATTTTTTAGACGTACTGACTGCTATATTTTTGAAGCACTGCAGCCAATTTCAGGTTTCATTATTATTATTATTATTATTATTATTATTATTATTATTATTATTATTATTATTCTGTGAGCTCCAGTTCCATTCCATGTAGTATATTCAACAAATATTCCACTGTAGTCTAGGCAATTCTTTAGGCAATAAATGTTACAACTTCCTATACATTTTACCAGAATAAGTGGTCTTTGAAGAAACTGTTCCTCTGTGCAAGAAAAAGAGGAAAACAAACACCTAAAATGTGTAAAGTCAAACACTGAATAGCAGATAGGGAAAATGATCATTTGGCAAACTGTATGGATCTGTACGCACCCAGATGCGACTTTCCCTCCGAATTCTCACAGCCTTTGTCCCTTCAGAGCCACAAGTCAGGGTGGTCTAATCCCTCCCTCCAGGAGACAGTAATAAGCTTGTGCAGAACTAATAATGTGCCACACGGGTGGGATTCTGTGCATGCTGGGATTTGGATTGGCACCATGGATTCCGGGCGGTTCCGCTTAGATACGCTCCACTTTGGATTCACAGCAGCCCCGACGGACTCTCGCCTTGCACGGCTCAGCGACACCGCGACCCGCAGCCTCTCCTCACGCTGTCTGGTATGGAGGCTATCGCTATGGCAACGCTCTCTCTCGGAACTGCTAGTCACGCAGCATCTCCCATCACCACACTCCCCACTCTCGGCCGGCATGCGCACCTTTTGTCAAAACTAACCTGAGTTTTCTGAGCAGTGCCAACCTTCGCGCCGTTAGCCATTACGGACTCTCCTGCCAAAATGCCTGAGATCCTGAGCGCACGGTACAGCTCACCCACACAAGGGAGAAACTTTGACGATGAGCTCAGTCATCAGGCCATGATGGATGAGTTTATCCGCCTTCATCCACGTGCATCACCTCTGACAGATGTTTATTGCCACGCATCGGTGACCATTAATCAATCACTCCACTACACCTGAATATTTAATTCCCAATTCAGTAAGGTTCACCTGGTTCCACCTGTGTTACTCTTGACAGCGATGTCAAGTTGCTGCCTTTATCCAACAATCAGTAACTGCCAGGCAATTATCCAATCAAAAACAGTGGCAGTACACAAGTGCGTTCCCTGTCTCCTATATCAGCAGAGAATTGTACAATTCTCTCTGAGTTAACTGAATGTGACTTCCACTTCACTTTGCTATGACGGACCAATTCTAATTCACAATAAAGTAGGCAAGTCTACCTTGAGTCATAAAGAATAATGTAGTTCAAAAGAGTAGGATATGAAAATTGACCGAAATCGCACCGGGCCAGGTCTCAGGATCACGCAGGTAACTTAATTAGTTAGTTAATTAAACATTATTCAAAAAGTCAACTTTTTGCCCTTTCCGCCCTTATATTTCTACTTAATTCTAATCGCAAGGCAACGGAGATCATTTTATTACCTGTTCGGCAGCATCACGGTGAATGTTTCAGAGTGGAAATTAAGCCTGCCCTGAAATATAGCCTCCAAAGTGCATATTCGCACCCAAGTGTTTGCCGATATAATTAGACTCAGCATGCATAATTACATCCATCTTTTCCCAGTGACCTCTTATCAAACAGCTGAAGCAACCCAGAGTCTGTCCCAGACTGAGGCACCCTGGAATGGACCTCCATCAATCCTATGCAGTCAGTCCCACAGACACACAGGAGGAGGTTGGGCTGGATCTAAACCCTGGAGCTGAGCGGTGACCATGCAACCGCCCGGTGTCCATGCAACCCCCTTTGGCAAAAACGTTAAAAAATAACTAGTGTCTATCACTGTCCATCCTTCTGACTTTGTTTCTTGTGAAAGAGTTTATCCTATTGCTGCGTGATTACACTACAGCTCCATGATTACACTACAGCTCCATGATTACACTACAGGTCCATGATTACACTACAGCTCCATGATTACACTACAGGTCCATGATTACACTACAGCTCCATGATTACACTACAGCTCCATGATTACACTACAGCATGTTGATGCACCCCTGAGGACTACAGTCTCAAAAGTCAGCCCACAGATGGCATTCTAAGCTGCCAACAGAAGCTCTTCCACAAAACAGTGATAGACCTGTTTGTCCATCATAAGTTGTATATCTCTACAGCAGTAAAACTGTTTCAATTCGATTTTTTTGTTTTGTATAAATATAAATAAGAAGTTCATCCATTGTTCACGTTAATTGAGTTTATTTTATATATGGCGTCTTACCCAATTAAGTCACCCCAAGGCATGTCTGGTGCACGAAACAGGCAACATGGAAAGAAAGCAAGCCCAAAGACAACAGAGGAGAGGAACCAGCAACCACCAAGTGAGAAGGAAAGAAAAACCTCTGGGGGTTTTAGAGTGACAGGCTGGTCAACACCCTCATAAAGGAACATAACCACTCTGCCGTAAAAACCTTACAGGCACTGTTAACCATTAGGGAGGCTGTAGAACCCAAACTATAGATGCTGCACAGTAGACACTCTGTACTGAGCTCATCAGATGGACTAGGTGGGTCCAGCGGCTACACTTACAATTCAATAATGACATCATAAATACATCATAATGACATCATAATGCAATGGGTGTTTCCCAATAACAACACATTTCATTATTCAAAGCATCTGTTGTACAGAGTGTGCAGGTGACTAATATAATGACATTTTATCCAATGAAAACGACATGCATACACAGGGAGATTTACAGTAGGTATTGGGTTCATTTTTAAACAGAAACGCAATGGGCTGCCTATCAATGAGAAGTGTGGAAGGTTATTCCGCTCAATATCTCTCTGGGCTCTCATTGTAGAAGGGCTTTATATCTTTGCAGAGAGAGAAGAGCACTGGCGTTACTCCATTAATTGACTCATTCCCATTCTCTCTAGGCTTTCTTTCACGTATTTGGGGGGTGGGGGGGGGGGGGGGATATCAAAGGCCAATCCACACATTTCCCAGAAATGGCCTTTGCTTTTTTGATGATCTTCAAGAAAAAATAAATGGAGAAAAGAGGAGAAAGAAAAATGGCAGAGCTCAAGGAACTGAAGCTGACTGAGGAGAGAATTTCCACATTAGTATGGAATTCATCATCCATAATAATTAATAAACATGGAGGGGGTTTCCACGCTGGCATTTCTACGCATGTTTTTCTCCTTTAAGATCAGAGAAAGCTTTCTTTATGAAGTAATGAAGGAAAAAGCACAGCAAAGTTGAAGGACACAAAGCACTGCAAGGTCTATTAATTCTGTTAATGTGGTTCTGCAGTTATAAGAGCTTAATTTTATTTCTAAAATATATGACTCGCTTTGATGTCGATTATAAAAGAATGAACGGTTACACAACTCTTTTTCTACACTGATTTTCCGCTGCATGAACCCAGCTTTAGCGAAACATTAATAGACAGAGTTTTTTGAAGTCTACATGAAGCAGCTATTACCAATAAACATGGAGAAGACCCTGGGTACTAGTGAAACAGAACATGTGGGTGAGCATGGCTTTATGGCCAAGAATGGCAGTGGAGACAATGGTACCATTTGCGGGGGGTAATGACCATGTACAAAAGACAGTAAATAGAATTAAAGAAATACAAATAAGAATCGAAATATGCAAATAATAAACATGTAGGCATAAAGGGAGACAATCAGACATATATAATCTGATAATAAGCATGTAGACATAAATAAAGGGAGCAGGACACGCCCATAATTACCTCCTGTATATAATGTAATAATAACCATATAACATATAAATAAAGGGAGACAATCAGATGTATATAATTTATAGATAATGACCTCACTTCTCCTTCAGCACCCTGGATAGCGGCCACCTGTCAAAATCACAGCACCCAATCAAGCGTCTTGGAGCAGGACACGCCCATAATTACCCCAGCACTAATTATGCCAGCTGGCTCGCTTTCCACTTGGCTTAGGGAAGAAGGCAATGGCAGGCGTGCCAGAATGACATAGGGAAGCACAGGGCTACTGCATAAACCTGATCTAGGCACAGCAGGCCCCAAATAGACCACCACACAGTCAGGTGCCTTAATTAACCAGACCCCCGCTCCCCACATTCTCTATCCCAGATGAAACTGGCAATAAGTAGAGGCATCCAAGGACCAGCACCACATGCCTCGCCCTGTCGCTGCAATCTGCTCTTTTCATCCAACCACCGGCCCTCACAAACCCACCTCCTACTCCCCCATGCCTTTTCTATGCATTTGGATTGCGAGACCAGTTAATAAACCTCGCCTCTAGGGGGCGATAACTCACGATACCTCTGTGCCAAGTGTGCTTCTGTAATGGTGCATATATATATATATATATATATATATATATATAAATGTCATCGCCACACACAATCGTCAAGCACCCCCCGCACCCCCTTTTGGAATACTAACTGCAGGATTGTTTTTAACAGTGTCTCATTACCTGCTCGGATATTTAAAGCCCTGAGCTCTTTGTCTTCATTGTGAAGCCCTGCTTCCCTCTTGTGAGTTTTTCTCCCTCACACCCTTAGCCTGTTAAATGACTTTGGCTGTGGGTTTTTTTAGAGATAAACTGTGCCCGGGTCCCTACGATTCCAACGACATGATAGTACTTTGTAGAAAAAGGCAGTCTGGCACAGAATCAGAAATGGCATCATAGATTACAAAATACATTTCGTATGGTTGTATTTCTAAGGATTTAAACCAATAGACAACGGCATGAATACAGATTCTTAATTAACTGCTTCTTATTACTTAGTAAGTTAATAAATCCTTTAGTAATGATTGATGTCAGCAAATCTTGCGTGGTGTTTTTAAAAGGCGTTACGATATCACTAAGGTAAGTTACGGCTTCGGAGAGAGTGAAAGCAGCAGGGCCCTTGGCCAGAAATAAATGTTATGGTGTGTCCGTCAACCATATTCAAAGTTCCCCCTTGCATACTGGAGGGTTTAAACCCATAATTTATACAACCTGGCTATGTGTCTGCTAAGCAGGGAGACAGTGTAAGAGGCACACACAAAGGCATTCTGTTACATACAGATATATTCATTAATAAATGGATAGAAAAGATGCTGCTTTCGGGATTTTTATTTTTTTTTTGGGTGCGGTGCATCCCTTGAAGATCTAGATACAGCCTACAGCATTGAAAGGCAACAAAAAAAACCTCATCCAGACGACGGACAGACCGCCAGCTCAAATGAAGCCCGCACCGGGAGATGGATGCACGATGCACAGCAAATTTATTTCACGTGAAAAGAAGTAATTGCTTTTGAGAGCCAAATAGGAATCATTAGTTTACTAGCTTCATTTAAATATAAATATCTTTCTATTTAAGATAACAAATTGGGACATTAGCATGGAGTCCCCACTGTTTCCACAGCAGTGTGTGTTTAATTAAGGTGCGTATATGGTTCAAAATAAATAGCCCTTTACTATCACACTAAAGCTAATTTCAGGAAACGCTCAGCTTCAGTATTACACACACAGCATTCAGGTTAATTTTCATCTTTCTTACAATGCTATTATATCAATTTTGCAATTATTTTATTTAGGAGCCACTTTTGTTCTGAAGTGGCAAATAGCACATTACAAACATATGGCAGCCAAAGAGTTGGCTATACAGGCAGGCAGCCAGGCTGAGCTTCCAGTGAATGTGCAGGTACACTGTAAGCAGTATTACAGTAAGGGCCAAAGGACTGCTTCCACATCAAGCAATGAATGTGCA
>JAODKF010000055.1:4611391-4625313 GCA_026779585.1 Mormyrus proboscirostris | reverse complement strand
TTCACTCACACACCATTCACTCACACATCATTCACTCACACACCATTCACTCACACACCATTCACTCACACACCATTTAGCTTCCACACCATTAGCAATGCTTATTATTATTATCGATTTATAAAATGTAATTAATGTCTATTCGGAGATTACATTACATTAAATCCTTGATTGATTAGTAGAGCACAATAAAAGCTGTCAGTTTTGCTCAATGTTTGCTGTACAAAATCAAGGGAAAAACATAATTCCTGAAACTCCGACAAACTGGTTTTCTTTCACATAAATAATCAGGACATGATACTTCACTACAGCTTATGTCTGTCAGATAAATTTCACAGTTGTGGGTCCTTCTGAAAATAAACACAGCAGTCATGTCTGTTGTTGACCCGACATTGACTAATATATGCAAAAAAAAATAACATAAAAGAAAACGAAACAGAAGGAAGCAGGAAGCTTTGATCACAGCCACACAGTCGGGCCCATTTAGAATGAAACACAGTCCATGAATTACAGTTCAGCCTTTCTGGGGAAGATAGTGTTAATCTCTTCAAGTGTGTTGACGTGATAAAATGGGGGTGTAGCGCTACGAGTGTCTCAGCATCTCTCTCATCTCTCTGTGCCTTCATACCCAATCATTAAGCAGATGTGAAAGCCGCAGATCCCGCTGAAGTCTGGGATGTGACGTAATTACCCATGAAGCATGATGAGTGAGACAATGACACAAGGTAATTCATGACGGAATGTGTATCTGTGGACATACCACACAGGTAAGTAGATTCAGGGAAGTAAATCTATTGTTTGTTGTATTTTTTACCCAAGGGGCATCTTTTGAAATGAAATATTTAGAAATGTTTGCTGTGTTAAAATTGGTTTACTTTTTAATCAAACAACCCTGAAGAATTGCCCTGTAATCATTTTATCTCAGTTTGATGGATGTGCTGACTCCTGCATAAAGCTTCTACAAGCATAAAATATCTTTTATTTTTGTTAATCTTCAGTCCCAGTGCAGTCATAAACAAAGTACAGCCTTAAAAAATACAAATATAGATTTCTGTTTATAATAACTCAAAGGTTATCACTACATGCAGAACAAAATGACACGTAAAGATGCTAGTGTCTGTTTTGAATAGAAGAAAGCCTTTCAACTTGAATTAATTTTGACCACTGTGGAATATAAAGGAAATGAAACTGAGGTGAAAAGGCTCGTGTCACATGAGCAGTCAAAGACACTGTACTACAAACAAATGTTTGCAGCATTTAACCAGCTAAATGCCTGCTGATTCGCTTTGTGTACTGGGACAAACCCTGGTGTTGTACTCTCCAAAAGGTACAGCATGTAACTTCTATTACCAGAACAAATATCCTCAGCAAATTAAATGTAATACTATGAGCCCTTTATATTATGCAATATTATGAAGAGAAGGCAATTTGCAAAGGATGGCAGAGAGAAATGCAGAAGGTTTCCGTTCAGACTGAACGCAAAGCCAGTTGAGATCCTACAGGTAGCTACTGCTTCAGTTTGACTATTATTATCTGGTCTAAAAACCTATAAAAGTTCTAACCATCTTCCATAATTGCTGATATAGTACTTTGTCATGGGGGGGTTAAATTCAACCAAGCTGCACGTCTTTGGGCTGCGGCAGGATACCAGAGAGATGTCAAGCGATAGAGGGAGAACATGTTAACTCGACAGACACTGAGCAGCGCCTCCTTTTGAACCCCAAACTCTGGGGCGTGGTATGACAGTATGACAGTACTGCCCACTGAGCCACGCTGCCATAGACGTAGCAGGAACATGATGATGTTCTGTCCTGCTGCGGATGACGCCACAGACAGAAACGGGGACGGCACAGACAGACCCAGACACATAGCTCAGGGGACCAGGGATTAGTTTCCTTATAGCCATATAATCAATAACCAGCACACTAGTAATTTATCAAAATGCAAACAAATCACAATAGACCAGGCAAACAGTATAATCTTATAAGTTCAATAGGTTGACTCCCACACTGAACACATTTCTTCAGAATCCTTAGTCTATCCTTAGTCAGGTTACACAAAACAGGATGATCAGGACACAGGTAAGGTCTCAAAGCGAGACAGGTAAGGTCTGATAAGCGAGACAGGTAAGGTCTGATAAGCGAGAGACAGGTAAGGCCTGATAAGCAAGAGACAGGATCTGATAAGCAAGTAACAAGTAACAAGTGCTTCTCCTATTCCAAGCTGCATCATTAGCAGGATGTTCTGGATGTTTTCAGACATGAAGAGTGTGAAAGCTTCCAATCAAGGGACAGAGGGTGGAAATATGAATATGGGAGCCAGTGTTAGTTCATGTTAGCCCAAAAAGTCAGACGCATCTACACAGGCCCCCATTTTCAGAATAGGAGCGTGATCACAGATAGCACACTAGCCTGGACCATTTTTATGTGAATTATTGTTATGAGAGGACAGAAAGTGGCACAAAAATGACTTTTCTGAAGGTCGGCGTTCATTAAGGTTCATAACAAGCTTGGTTTATTATGGATGAGGATGAGAGAAGATGACCTGCTGCTACTAGAGCACATGCAGAAGGACGAATCCCTACAGTGTAGAAAATCACTGCAGATAATTTGGACGGGAGTCATTATATGGGGTGACCAAAAGGCCTGTTCCCTCTGGCAAACCTTCCTTATGAAAGCTGGCTTTGCATTCCGCTCAGGTGGGGGGGGGGGAGCACCTGCCCACCCCCCTATGGGCCTGTCATCATGCGCTCAGTGGTGGGGCCCGCCCGCGTGTCGGACGCCGCCCTCACGCACGTCAGGAGCAGCTGTTCTCCAGCTGCTCTGCTGCTCTGCTGCCCCGGAGTTCGCTCTTCCATCCTGGTCGCCCGCTCCCCCCACCCATGCCCGCTCCCCCTACCCGTGCCCGCTGCTATTCTGCAGTGCCAGGCTGGCAACACGCCCTCTCATTATCTCCATCCCTATGCCCTCACAGCAGGGTGCCCAGCGTGCCTGCACCGGGATGCCCTAGCCATTTGCGGGGAGGACAGCATTGGCTAAGATGCATTTGATGGCTCTGAAGACGACTGTGTGTCCTATTAACCAACCGTGGGGTACCTGACCTCACAGAGGAAGGTCAATCAAGGTTACACCTCAAGAGTGACTAAATCTCACCCTACCCACCCCTCAAGCATGAGTCTATGCTACTTACAACTGTTTCCTACCTCACTGTGGGCATTACTTTCATCAACCATCCATGCAGAAGCTTTTAATAAGCGAAGAATTACGGTCATTTGATTTTGCACTGTAGGATTTCACATATACAAAGCCAGTTCTTTCCCTATAATAGGGGCTGTTGCTGACTATAGCAATGCCTTGCAAAGCGTGTAACACTCTCTCTCACCTGCTCTCACCAAAATGCAGCCCGAGTTAGACTAAATACCTGCAATCCCTAAGTATCCCCTCTAGGTGGCCTTACACAATGATTCACTGCCCTCCAAAAAGAACAACAATGGGGAAGTATTTACAGTAAAACTACTCCCTCTTCACAAGCCCAGGAAGTTACAGTATTTAATTAGCTGCTATATACTGTATAAACCTTAAATAAGTAAAAGTGACAGTCATTAACATTTATTGCACTGTAAAAGTTACACTGAATTATTGCTTATACACTATTAATTATAGAACAAGAGTTTAAAATTTGATCAAAGGCTTATTATCCAGCATACCATGCCTAGTAGCCTCCAGGTTTTTGAACCTGCTCTTAACGATATTCAAAGCAGACCGCCTAATTACTCGTGGTTATAGATAATCTAAGGCAGTCTCCACCCCTTGTTAAATTATTACGGGACATTCGCCAGGGAGTAACGGAAATGAGGAGGGTAACTTTGCCTCGCAGCCGCCTCTCGGATTTGAGTGTGAGTGAAGGGCGTGCGGGAGAGCGTGTGATGGGACAGAACGGAGTAGCAGACGGCCCAGTTATAAAATCCATCAAAATGGCTGGGCTCCTCAAGAGCCGTAAGACACTCGGCAGCGGAGGGAGGGAGGCCCTGACATCGATCAAAGCCCGCAGGAGGGTTTAGAGTCGGGTTTGTGTCTCACGCGCTGAAAGGTGACCTTATGCGGCTCACAGTCGCTAAGTGCATATCTGCGTCTTTTTCCGTTCCCACTAAGTAGATGAACTGGTATTATGGAAAAAATAAAAGTATAAGTAACACATCATTTGCCAAACGAATGAAAGTATAAAATTTGAGTGAAATAGTACTATATTAGCTGTCTTTCTGCTACAAACGTGTAGTTAAGGTAAGAAACCATAAGACACAACATGTTAACCTGAGTAGGTACAAAACTGAGTCAGTGGCCAGTGAGGATAAGTCCTATGGAATAAGGATAGTTGCTAACACTTTCTATGAATGCCATGTCCACAATAATTCATGAAGATATTCATAACACATTATGTTGCATTCATAAAACATTATAAACATGGTTATAAATATTTATAAAAAGACATAACACTATATGTGACATAATAGCCATGTTTATTATGCATTATGGATGCTACATAAAGATATCTATAGTTCATTATAGATGAGAGCTAAAGTATTATAATCAACAGGTAACGCTTTACATTAACTGCACCTTCATAATGCATTCATAATGCATTCATAGAACATTCATAAGCAGCATGCAAGTACACCTTAACATCCTAACATCCCTTAACAGCTTTAATATGCATTAATAGCAAACATTACATGATTGTGCAATTATAAGGTCTGTTATTATTATATAATGTTTGTTATTGTATATTACAGCTGTTAAGGGATGTTAAGGTATACATACATGATGTTTATGAACGTTTTATGAACACTTAATGAATACATTATGAAGGTGAATGTTTTATGAATCCTATATGAAAATAATATAAAGGTGCAGTTAATGTAAAGTGTTGCCAATCGACACTATAATGCGTCATATCAACAGAAGACGCTGTAACGCTTTATTAATTCTTATACTGACCATTTTAATGCATTATGAAGGTATCTATAGTGCATTATAGATGAGAGCTTCATTGGAGCTTATGAAGTATTATAATCAACAGTATAATGCGTCATGACTATCAACAGAAGACGCTGTAATGCTTTATTAATTCTTATACTGACCATTTTAATGCATTATGAAGGTATGCACTGTATAGTGCATTACAGATGTCAGTTTTACTGGATACTCAGAGAATTGCAGTACTCTTGACTGACCCCCTGTAGTGCAGTGTGAGGTCTGGCTTTGGCTGCAGGCTGTCTCTCTGGTGAGATATGCGTCGAGGGAGGGTTTCTCTGGGAGGGATCTCTTTTGTTCAAAGAAGCTTTGTTCCCACCCTCATTGATCTGGTTCTTCAAAACGACATATTTATTTATTTAACATGCGCCGAATGAGCAAACAAGCTGGCGGTAAGAAAGCCACTGCGCCGCCTGATTCCCCTCCCCCAGCCCAGACGCACCCATAGCCGCGGCTAATGGGTCATTAGCTGACACCAATGAAGGATCCGCTGATGACCGTCTGCGGCTAAAGGTGTTCCCTGGTGAAGCCGGGACTGGCCAGGCACCCATGGACACCATTACCAGCTAGCTGGCTCATTAGCACTCCCGTGTCACACCTCCATGGCGGGGGCTGCTTGCATGCCCCCCCCCATATGAAGTGGGTTTCCTCCTACAGTCCAAAGAGATGCACTTATGTGAACTGGGGTCTTAAACTTGGGGGGGTTGTGTATATATTACACTGGGGGACAAATGTCCCCACGATGTGATAAGACCAGTTATTTTGGCAGATCTGTGACTACAATGAAAGAACTCAATGTGCCAAAACTTTTGTATTCTGATAGGTTACTTATGGTTAAGGTTAGTGCTGGATGGGGGTCAAAGCTGTCATGTTTGGCATTAGACATTTCCCCACAAAGATGTGAACAGAAACATTGGCGTGTGCCCGTGTATGAGTGCAGTGCAGCAGCCCGCCATCTTGGGTGTCCCCCTGCCTGTCCTCCCTATGCCGTCTGGAGGCGGCCTGTGGCTCACCGGGTTAAGGATCTGCGTCTGGAAGGGTGGATAGGCCCTTCAGCAAGGCCTTTGACCCCAGCTGCCCCGGAGGCGCCGCTTGCTGGCTCTCTGACCCCTGGGCTTCCTGCAACTGTATGTGGCTTTGGAGAAAAGTGTCTGCAGTATAAATAAATTCAGATACAGGGCAGCAGACTCTCCTGGATAAGCAGCTAAAAGATGACGGACGGATGGATGGAACATGTTTTATCCCTGTGGAGGAGACTGTCTAAAAACAGCCACAAGTGCTGTGGAATGACGAGTTCCAAGTAGAGCCAGATTTCCATTCAACCTTCTGTGAGATCTGTCGCCAGTTAGACTACATTTCACTTTCCTTCTAATTTTATAACATTAAATATTATGAATCACATCCTGCCAGGCAGTATATAATATTCAAGGCATACTCACCTCAATGTGCGCACTACAAACTCTCAGAATTTCTCATCTGTTTTTAATGCGTCCTTTATTTTATCCGTTTCTTATAGTCTAGAGGAGACGTTCGACTTGACTTCAGCATTAATACCATCCATAATTCTGCACCTGCAATATTATCTCAAATGAACATAGACTCCTCCACTCCATTAATCATTGCGCACAATCAGTCAAGATGATACTTGAGCAGAATGAAAAGCCGTTTCCCTCTTCAAGCATCCGAAAGCTGTTCATTGACCATGGATTATTAACGGTAGACACCATGTGTGAGCGAGGCTGATAATTCAGCTCCTTCTGCTGTTTACGTCCGGCTTTTCTATGCCTGAACCCGCGAAACGCTCTATCTGTGGAAACGTACAGAAGCTAATTTAAATTAAAATGTTTAGGTTATACTTTTATCTCAAGGAATGAAATCACCTACTTATTCAGCTGAATATCACAGCTTCAGGCTCACCTGCGTTCTGGATGCATCTGCTCTCTATGTCTCATACAATGTCACTCTTTGTATTCTGGTTTAGGCTCTGTGTGTGTTGGGGGGGGATTCCCACAATGTGATACAAGCCTGTCATTTTGCCCTTGTAGGGGCATCTTTTCGGTCTGCACAAGGGTGTATAATGGGTCATCATGAGGGGATCAAGGTTTTTCCCACAGAAATGGATTGAGAGTCCCCACAAAGATTCAAATAAAAACAAGGGTTTAGGCGCATGCGTGTGTGTGTGCGTGTATGTGTGTGTGTAGGTGAGTGTATGTGAGTGTGTAGATGTGTGTGTGTGTAGGTGAGTGTATGTGAATGTGTAGATGTGTGTGTGTGTAGCTGAGTGTGTGTGTGTATGTGTGTGTATGTGTGTGTGTGTGTATGTGCACACACCCTGTTCTGACCTGTGACTGCCTGGCATCCCGTCTAAGAGGGACCACAGCCAAATATCCATCCATCAACTGCCTGGAATAGGATCCAAGATCCCCCATGGTCATAAAAAAGTAAACAGTAGATAGATGTTTAGATATTTGAGTGTATTGCAATCTGGTCCCTTTACAAATCTGAATGATAAAGCCCCTCCCTTCCAGCTGATATACCACCCTACATTCAGAATTAGCTGTTCTGTTACAATTCCTACTGTAGGTGCATTTTCCTTTATTCATTTCTGTGGGGAATATAAATGATTCCATATGAAAGCCTAAATATTATAATTCAGGTTCAAATGCTAATCTGGCCAATCGTCAGTAAAGACATAAGAATGAATTATGTATAACCTTAAAGTGTAGAGAGCCATAGGGAAGGTGGCACCAATGTCTGTAAGAGCAAGTCAGGTGACCATGATCGTTTGTACAGATTGGTCACAGAGGTCCCACATAAGATACCCGTGTGCATTTCCCGGGAAAGGCAGAAATGATGCCCGATTTCTGTCGCCTGTTTGTGTGTCTGGGGGGCCTCCTGAAGGCTTTGCTTAACCCCACCCTCTAATGAAAATTCACAGTTCTTGGCTCTGCTTAATAATTAGATTAGAAGAGTCCACGTTTTTGCTCCATGCCATTTCCCTGCCAGACATTCTCGGAGCTGGGTGGGAGCAAAAACATGAACTGTCTGGAGGGCCTCAAGGACTGGATGAAGAAATACTAGATTAGAACATTTCTCTCTAGGTCACGGGTGGGCAGTATTATCCAGAAAAGGCCGCCGTGTATCTGGGCTCTCTCTGCACCTCCTAATACTAATTACAGAACTGATGGGCCTCACACTGTGAGGGTTCTATCCCTCCCTCCCTGCTGCATACTCTACATCACACCTGGCTTTGAACAGCTGACCTAAAGCTTATCCCAAAAACCTGCAAAAACCTGCACACACACTGCGGATAAGATTGACCACCCCTGCGCTAGGTGATGCAAAAAAATAAACCCAACAAAGCCATAGCAGCACAAATGTATTAATAAGAAGGGGCACCTTCGACTGCCCGGGGGGGGTCAGAGACAAGCGGCCGACGCTGGACACCAGTGATTCGTCAGCAGAGGGTCAGAGTCAGCTAATGCTATCTTGTAATAACACGCCGTTTTATACAGCAGACACCGGTACCTCGCTTGTGGAGAGTCTATTGTATTATCCCCGCACGCCTCTATTGTCTGCAATCCTTTGCTTTCGATGACCGATGGCCCACAGCAACAGAAGCTGGCCTGCTACCTTTTATGTGTTACAAGGCGGCTGTGGATAATGCCTGGTGAAAACTTACACTATTGATTTCTGTGTGAAGAGCTCGACCCTCTCCTTCATAGAACAATGAACCTGAATAGCAGCGAGGCCTCCATCCAGATCAAACCTTTAGAAGATGATGTTTGTCGTCTTGAGGGAGCTGTGATCTTCTTGCCAAATCCAAAATGGCTTCCCGTGCATGTTTCACGAAGAGGTTCTCTTAGCACCTAAACAGCTACAGTAAGGAAGAGTGAAAAGGCAGTCTCCCTCTATCACTGTTCTAGCTGATTTTATCCTTTATTCCTTTGAATCAGGACTGGGAATTTTAATTGTATTTATACACTAGGCTGTATATACATGGATGAGGAAAATATGGGCACCACTTAAGATCATGTGTTTAGTCATTTATAAACACATTCATTGTGCATTATTATAACACATATTATGTAAATATTTCTAAAAATGCATAACACATTATAGCCATGTTTACTATGCATCTCTAATGCACTGTAGATGCCTTTATAATGCTGTACAAAGCATCCTCAATGCTTATACCATTATAATGCATTATGAAGGTATTTATAATATATTATAGATGACAGCTTAATTGGAGCTTATGAAGTATTATAATCAACACTATAAAGCCTTTTGACTGTTAATAGAAGATACTGTAATGTTTTGTTAATTCTTATACTGACCATTATAATGCATTATGAAGGTATCTATAGTGCATTATAGATCAGAGCTTCATAAAGAATTCATGATGCATAATACTGTAAACATGGCTATAATGTGTTATTCCTTTGATAAATATCTATAGCCATGTTTATAATGGCTTATGAATGCATTATTATTTGTTATGAATGTGTTTATAAATTTCTAAAAACATGGCCTTAAGTAAAGTGGTACCGATATTTGTTTTTCACTTTTGACTTTTTTATTGGAGAAATATGGATATATCAACACGGACAAAATGTCCAGTCAGAAACCTTTAGCCACGTTTAAGCAAGAGTCAATAGGAAGTCATTGCAAAGTCAAAAATGCAAATGTGTGCACATGATCCCATGTGACCCTGCATACAGCATGCAGTAATCAGCAACGAGAGACCTCATTTACACTATACGGTGTTACTGTTTATTAAACAAACCATTCAGACTGCTTTAATCCACATGAAAATGGCTGCACACTCAACATGTACAATTAATATTTAATTGCATTATATCCATTGGCATAAAGCATGCTCCGGTTGATGGTAATGAGCTTATTGCCCTGAGGTATTTTCGGGGGAACCGTCCATACTGTTAAATCAGGAGCGTTAAGGAGCGACGGTACAGCCTGATTGTTTCAGGAGCGTTAAGGAGCGACGGTGCAGCCCGATTGTTTCAGGAGCGTTAAGGAGCGACGGTACAGCCTGATTGTTTCAGGAGCGTTAAGGAGCGACGGTGCAGCCTGATTGTTTCAGGAGCGTTAAGGAGCGACGGTACAGCCTGATTGTTTCAGGACCGTTAAGGAGCGACGGTACAGCCTGATTGTTTCAGGAGCGTTGGTACAGCCTGATTGTTTCAGGACCGTTAAGGAGCGATGGTGCAGCCCGATTGTTTCAGGACCGTTAAGGAGCGACGGTGCAGCCTGATTGTTTCAGGAGCGTTAAGGAGCGACGGTGCAGCCTGATTGTTTCAGGACCGTTAAGGAGCGACGGTGCAGCCTGATTGTTTCAGGACCGTTAAGGAGCAACGGTGCAGCCTGATTGTTTCAGGAGCGTTAAGGAGCGACGGTACAGCCTGATTGTTTCAGGACCGTTAAGGAGTGACGGTGCAGCCTGATTGTTTCAGGAGCGTTAAGGAGCGACGGTACAGCCTGATTGTTTCAGGACCGTTAAGGAGCGACGGTGCAGCCTGAATGTTTCATTTCATTCTAAGGATCATTTTTGTGGCATAAACCTGCTGGTGTGATTGAACAAGTCATGAAATCCAAACTTTAAAACATTGGCCTTTGTTTTAATCTTAGCCCCCTTAAAAACATTTAGCGGTTCGTCCTATATTTTTGTACAATGATTTTAATTACGAGCGTCCTGGGGGGATGGTGTCCCATATTTCGACAGAGGGCTGAGCGCCCCCTAAAGGTGAAATCCCGGAATTCCCCCTGCTGGCATACTCAGTCCTATCCAGACCAAAGAAGAATTTCATTTATAAGAAACGTAGTTTTGGAAGTTAGGTTTAGAGGTTCCCCTGTACCGTCACTTGGCCCTGGACGTGTATATTTTTTTTAATGCGCAGCTATAGCTATGAACTCTCGTTCACTCAGTGAGAGAAATGACAGCAGCAGGGGAAAGAAACTGGAAAAGTAAAACTTTTAAAGACTTTTAAAAAAACTGCGATGTGTCATTTTGCAAGACACCATCTATTAGATGGCGTGGGTGTTTTTAAGCATCTCTTCTATATATTTATTTATTTTATTTTGCTTTCACTTTACTGTACGGCCTGTAATGCTTCAAATACCTGCACAATAAAAGTACAATAAAACTCCTGTGTTCCCTCTCTCTCTCTCGCTCCCTCTCATGTCCTTGGCCTGGGTTGGCTTCCCCTCTTTGTAGTTTCTCTCTGCTCTGTGTTCCTCATTATCTAGGTGTATATCTGGACAAAGATACATTGGTTAGATGAGAATGACCAGCCATGTAACTGAAATGGTTTCCATGACGACCAGACTTCCCGCTATTTTCTGTGTGCCCTACCTATCTGATCATAACAATACATAAAGCAGCAAGTAATGCAATCTAAAACACAAATTACCATTGTTTTATTTGACTCACCTAAATCATGTTATAATTTTCACCATTGTTGAAAACTCCAAGAAAAATGCACAAGAACAGAATAAATTCCTGGACGCTTTATCACAGTCTACTATTTTCTGTCCACTACTATGACTATAAACTTATATAAACTATAGACTTTAACACTGGTCAGTGAAACCAGTTAAATATGGATAAACATTTGCATCATATGACTACAATGCAGAACATGTCATCATGCTCTGTTTTTGCAGGAAAACATTCCTACCCAACACTATAGCTGGTAACAGTTACTCATATTCATGCCTGCTAAATCTTTCATTTTCCTCAGTAAGTCTCACAAGCGTGAAAATCAGTTTCTCATGGATTTGTAAGCTATGCAAAACACACAAGTTGGCACCGATTTTCCCCGTTTGCCACTTTAAAGGGAGACTCACTAATTCTTCCAGGCTTCTCACGGGCTTAGGATGCGTGCATTTTTGCAGAGTGATGTTAACCAGTCTCTGGGATTTAAGAAATAACCCGGCTGCCTTCTTATGTGGAGAAAATAACCAATGCGCTTCTCCATGATGCAATGGGCTGCAACGGAGACAGAGGGCTTTCAGGAATGGACAAGCGTAGATAAGCGAAAAAACACAGATGAAGTATGTGAACCACATCATAACAACAATGAGATTCCTCATGCAGCTTTACAGTATGCGGTGTGGGGACTGAACTCAAACGTGACGCCGGCCGGCCCACACTCGCCCTGACGTGACGCCGGCCGGCCCTCACTAAATGTCTAGTAGTGTGTGTGGGGAACCACAGCCCTGCCCCCCAGGACATGACGCAGATATGGAGGAGACCCGGGCCCCAGATATCCAAAGGCCCCCCCAGGGCACGGGAATCCCAGGAGGACCACCACAGGGACAAATGAAGCCCCCACCCAGAAAAGGGCAGTGGAGAGCTCTGGAGGGGGGCCATCCGGCAGCCACATTTCAGGAGCCCCAGGGGGCTGTGGCTTTGCTGGCAGCCGGCCACACCAGGGCAGACCGGTCCCCGGGCCCAGAGATCCAAGGGCCCCCCCCTAAGCAACACCCTCATGCACGCATAAACAAATATTCACACATTTGCCCAACATGGAGACACATAGTAATCAGGATACACCGTACACACACTCACACTCCCCATATGTACTGTATACTCGCCTGACATGACGCTGGCTGGACCTCACTCATGTGACATGTGACCTCAGCCACAGGTCTGGGCTGTGCTCAGTAAAAACTCCTCCCAGAAGGCGAATGCTCATCACTTCTTAAAGAAATTCGCTGAATTCATTCAATAAATACGACACATACGCAATAAGATGTTTTAAAGTCTGTGGGCTTCTCATGCAGATTCAATGCTCTGTGATGGGAGAATCGCCCAAAGAGGCCCAGGAGCGACATCATCGCTGGGGGAATGAGTTACCCAGCCCAGGAGAGGCCTGGGCCATCTTGCTTACCAGCTGGCCTCTTCCCTGCTGCATCCCGCTTGGGAGTGATAGGCAGACTCTCACTCTAGGCCTGTTCTCATACATGGCAGGCCACCAGCAGCCAGTTTGGGCTTTTACTCAGCTCCCTGTGCTGCCTGCTAGCCGCCAGCACGACTAATTTAAATGCGCACTGAAAGGCTGCGATGCTAGCGACAGGGCTAAGGGTCCGGGCTCACACTCTACCTTAAAAAAGGAAAAGGGGAGTCATGCAGTTTCATTTAACCCCCCTTAAGCTGCTCAGATGAAGTGGCAGGTAATTACGACAAGCTGGTTTGTACAGACAATCACTGTCAGAAGTGAGAGTCACCACACAGCGTCTCACAGAGCAGAGAGGACTTATTTAATTACCATAAACAATACAAGACAATCATTGTGATTGGAGAGACATGTTCACTTCTCTTCTAGAAATGGTTATAGTCCTTGGCAATGTCCAGGAACCAGATGTTTTTCATCATACACATATATATATATTGTTTGCCAATTCCTTCAATAATGGCCAGTTATGTCTTTCATAGGACTCACACTAAAGAAAGACATGCAGGCTTAGAGACCTCTTTAAATCTGCCATAGGACATGCACTCGGCCATAGGACATGCACTCTGCCAAAGGACAATCATTCTGCAGTGGACATGCACTCTGCCATAGAACATGTACTCTGCCAAAGGACATGCACTCTGCCATTGGACATGCACTCTGCAGTGGACATGCACTCGGCCAAAGGACATGCACTCGGCCATTGGACATGCACTCTGCCATTGGACATGCACTCTGCAGTGGACATGCACTCGGCCAAAGGACATGCACTCGGCCAAAAGACAATCATTCTGCAGTGGACATGCACTCTGCAGTGGACATGCACTCTGCAGTGGACATGCACTCTGCCATTGGACATGCACTCTGCAGTGGACATGCACTCGGCCAAAGGACATGCACTCGGCCATTGGACATG
>JAODKF010000055.1:4556547-4579594 GCA_026779585.1 Mormyrus proboscirostris | reverse complement strand
GCTGTATACATTCATACCCAACGACTGTATACATTCATACCCATCGGCTGTATACATTCATACCCATCGGCTGTATATATTCATACCCATCGGCTATATACTGTACATTCATCCCCATTTTTTTAAAAACATTTTTAATACATTGAAGCGGCACACTGAGTGGTGCTGCCCTGTCTCTAGCTACTTCACAAGCTCTGTCCTGTTGTGACGTGATATTATGGTACTTCTGTCCTACTGCTTTTACAGCTGAAGCAGCTTTGCAATGTGTCGTACTTAGGCTCTGAGGGAGGTGACCCTGTGTTCATGCAACAGAGTGTCTAATAAAACAGGGATTAAACGACACAGCACCAAGAGCCAGAGAGATGACTTCAACCATGTCCGGGAAAGGAAAAAAATAAGTAAACCTTCATCGTCTTGCCTGCGCATCGTTCTGAATCTGTACCTCAAAATCTGCATGCAACGGCATTCCCCATACAATTTTATGCAATAAACTACAATAGATAAATAAATTGCTGATTTTTCTACCCTAGCCTCGTGCTTCCCGGGATTGGCTGAAGGTCTCCATAGGACAATAATCAAGATAAGTGATTGGAAGATGGATGGGTTGAAAAATAAAGTCAGAGACAGTATTAAGTATTACACAAATTACTGTGTTGATTATTTTAGTGACTATTATGTTCATAGAATGAAAACCAATAAACAATATCCAGAACCACATAAAAGTGTTATGGCTTTCTCAACCAAAAAGGTTTTGGGGTGTCAGAAGACTGTAAGCGGGACTATAATCCAACTGGGACTCACCGATGACAAATTTCCAAATTAAAATCCTGCCCTGATTGTCAAAGCCGGGCTGGCTGGCACGCAAACAGCCAGAAAAACAAACAAACAAATCTGTGAACAAAGACACAGGTGTCCGTCTCTTCACGTCAGACTTCACACGCGATCGATGCGCAATCGTCACGGAACGGTCAGCCCTGTTGCCTGGATACCACGGCGCTATCTGCCACTTCCAGTCCTGCCTTCGATAGACTGACTGTCGCTGAGGCAAAGTGCACTCCCCCTCAACCTCAGCCCAATGAAAGGCGACTCCGGAACATTCCGGGCCATGAAAGGAAGAGGTGAACTAAACTGTAATGTTACATGGACCAGCATTCTCTTTCAGATCACTGCACAAGGGACCCCAGTGGCCCAGTGTAAGACAGGACCTTGGACCACGGAACATGATTAGGGACTCAGCATGTTATAGCTATTCTGGGTCTCCCCAAACCCTCTACTGGTCAGGCCACGACATTGCAGCTCGCCACCAAGACCAAAGACTCAATTAGCAATTTGGTAAATTGAGCATATACTGTAAACACAGGTCTGCTGGTACCAGATCAAGGACACAAAAATGTAGATAATAAAGATAAACACAAGAGTCAAGTTAAACACCTCGGACAGAATATGCATAAATGAATGAATCAGAAATTATGAAAATTAAACTCTGTAACAGGCTGAGAGAGCATTTTGTTCCCAGGAAGCAGACGGTGAGAAGCAAGGAAGACAATGAACACGGGCCAAGTCCATCTTACTGCGTACAAACGAGAAGTGTTTTAAACCCATGGGTTGGATTGGTGACTCATAAGGACGAAGTTTTGTGAGAGTGTGCACATTTTGATAGAGCTCTCTGATGTTTGGCTAATATTTGAAATTAGGACGTTTTAAATGTACACATTATAGCTAATCTAAAACAGTGTTAGATTTAACATGGAGAAAGTTAATTATATTTGAGAATTGAATTGTCGACACAGCACAGCACACAGTGCACACCGACTAAATGTGTTCTCTGCGTTTAACCCATATGCGACATCGTGACATAGCAGGGGGCAGCTAATTCAGCGCCCAGGGAGCACTGCTTGGGGGCGGAACCTTGCTCAGGGTACCTCAGTGGTGCCTTGTTTGTCGGGGATTCAAACCTGCAATCTTTCAGTTACGAGTTCACTTCCCTGACCATTAAGAGACCACTGCACACAAATGATACAGAATAACAAGTGATAAAGAATAACTGTATAACTATACTTAGAAGGAAAAATTTATTTCAAAGCAAATGTTACAAAAGCTTGCATATGTGGCAGTTCGTGAGTCCTTGTGGCGCCGTCAGCATGTGCTTTGTTTGTATAGTTAAATGACACGTTTAGGCAGTACGGAGAGGCCAAGGTCAGGACGGAGAGCGGGGCACTCTGTGAAACGTCGCTGCGCTGCCGGGATGCTATTCTGGGGCGCTGAAGATATTTCAATATGTTTCACTGCCAGCAGATTGTATTTACTGTGCTCTTCAGAGCAAGCAGGAGCCCGTTGGTTGGTTCTGGTTATGACAAGTTCATAGTGTCTGAAAAAGTGCTTTTCATGTCTATGAAGTCTTAATGAAAGGTCCCAAGCTGCGAGAAAGGAACTGGAACTGGATGCTTTGCATATCACAGCTAATAGTATCTCGATTGAAAGACTGAAAATGCATTAGAGTGATCATGAATCTGCGACTCTAATAAAGAGTCAGAACCTAAGCTCTGGTATCCAGATCTGAATATTAATCATTATTCTTACCAAACTACAAAACCAAGCACATTGTATCTGCTTTGCGGAATTAGTGGTCAACCCACACACAGACATCCAACATAAATAAAAGAGAATGCACTTCAGAGAGAAGTCTCCCAGGACCTGCACAGGAGACATCTGGAAGTGTGCAGAAAGCCAATTACTGCAGGCTTCTTTGTTGACCTGGATAACGGCTGTTGGAAGAAGCCTTTCAAATATTATGATTTTTCTGACTGATGAGCCATTGATCAACAGTTTTCTGGAAACATTTGTGTATTTGACAATGGGTTCGATGCCTAGTTCTGTTGCTGATCCAGACTTGTTTTCAATGTTCTTAATCACAGTTATGAGGTTGAGCAGTACTGTACGTTTGGTCCACACTGTCACTTGGGTCTCCAGGGTAGTAAAATGGAACTGTCGGATATGTTACCAAACCCTGAGGAGCTCCATTTGTCTGGTGGAACCTGAATTAACCCATGCCTATAGGCTGAAGATGTAACACAAACTGTGACAGCCAATAGTGTCCAACCTAGGATGTGTAGCCAATAGCGTCCAACCTAGGATGTGTAGCCAATAGCGTCCAACCTAGGACATGCTGCTTGAGTGCCTTTCCACTGAAAGTGAGTATTTTTCACCAGTCTTGGAGCTCTTAGCATGTTTCCTTACACATAGTTCTTACTCTGACTCCACGCTGTTATATAAAACTGATTTTTGGACCTTACAGGAATAAAAAACCAATATGTCAGCCAAAAACTACACTTAGTTGGAATATATACTAAAGCAAAGAGAGAGAGAGAGAGAGAGAGAGAAATCAATTCTTTGTCTAGGTTGTTTCAGGAAATCCAAATACGGAGAATGAAGTTCAGGAACACAGAATGTGATTTATATATCACTGTGTGTATGTACGTTACCTATACGGTGTCTGCACGTTTGCATTTTGGTTTCTTTCTGTTTCCTGTTTGTCACACACACAGGTTTGTAATTATATCTTTGTGGGGACTCTCCATTCATTTCTATGGGGAAAACTCTAATCCAAACATGACGACCTTAATCCCTACCCAGCCCTAACCTTAACCATAAGTAACAAAATAGAATAACAGATTTTTGGGATTTTTAGTTTTTTGATTGTATTCACAGATCTTTGTAGGGACCTGAAAAATGGTCCCCACAATGTAATGTAAATATCATCCACACAGACACATATATATGTGATGTGTGTGTGTGTGTCTGTGTGTTAATTATAATTAATCTCTCGCTATTTTGAAGTCCCAACACTGTCACTATTCACTCGATTTCTATTAGGGTGCTTTTGATTAACTGAACGAAATCATTGCAGCCACACAGCTTGAATTTAATTAACATACATTTCCTGACAATTAATGGTGCTTCAAAGCATGTTTCCTACAGGCCTTACGTGGGCAAGGCTACGGCACAGACTCATTCCAATTAAATTCTAAAATTTTATTTTCCCCATCTTTTATCTTTGCACATCAAGTGATTTTATTAATCTCTGTCTATGTATAGGATTCTTTTATCAATCCAAATGACTTGAAATGGACCATGTCACTGAACCTAATTTATAAGTGACCCTACAGTTTGCCGTTTTCATCGTCGCCTTTAGTACTGAGCACAATTTATATTTTTATTTAAAAACTTTTGGAAGGATTATTAGTTTGCAATAACAATGTGTCATTTTCCCCCATGAAACATTCTTTTTAATACTCACATTAGCCAATAAATATACATATTAATACAATATTAATACATATTAGCACCAAGAAATGAGCAGTCAAGGACACATCAGAAGTTGTTGATTCTGTGCCAAATGAGTCAAAAATCTGAGACCATAAAGGGACCAGAGAGTATCTGTCAGCGTTCAGATGTCAAGTGCCTACCCTGCTCTTAAATGTGTGCCCTTGTGCGATGAAACCCGGCACGGCATCACAGAATCTCCCACCTTGATTTGCGGTGTGACGGAACGAAGCTACCAGGCACGTAGCCTGCAGGGTGACATCATGAAGCTGGACAGATCATTCCATCCCTCTCTTCTGGACTGGGACTGGACGGGGGAGTGTGGTACGGCAGCTAATGCAGATGGCCTACCATGACTTCCACAAACACTGATGGACCACAAACCATCTTTAAAAAAAACACACAAGATAGCTAGTTATCTTTACTTATTTGTGAAGCCCACAACCGCCCGGAGATCCTCGACGATATGAGAATCAGCGTTTCCTCCTTTTTTCATCCTTCGGCCTCCGTGCCTCCTTTCTCTAGCTCTGTCTTTCGTACCTGCTAATGATTTCTCCAGCCTCTGGATCATTTTTGTCACCAGCTGGCTTTGACAAACCATCACCCAGAATACCACTGCATTCCCGTGCAGAAACCTTCCCCTCCAGTCACCCGTCAGCTCTTCATCCACCACGTGTCACGTTCCATCGCAGGTAACCTTCTCTCACGCTCTCCTCTCCCAGAACTTTACGGTCTTTAAACAAGCCAACATCATACAGTATAAGAGTCTCTCCTCGCCTGCTCAGCTATTTCAAGCAACCTAGCTGGTCTAAAGTGCTTGAGCTACAGGGTTTTGCCTGTTTCAATAGCTCACATGACCCTCTTGTGTCATGTGACTGAACCAGGGTGATGGAAAATACATTTCCTTTTTCTAAAATCTGTCAAAACTTCTAACTCCTTCTCCGGTTTTAACGCTGAACAGATGGTGCTGACGTAGCGGGGCACAGCGGTTCAGCTCGGTGCGCGGCCCGACTGGGGGTGTATGCAGCCTGCAACATCCCTCACGTTGTCTTGACATAACTGCCTTTCATCTCGCTGACACAAGCGGCAGGGATGGGGCCCAGCTGTGACGTTCAGGAGGGGAACTTGGACGAGGAGGGAAACAGAGGGGAAGGATTCCAAAACGTGACAGGATCTCCTGGGAACCTTTCAGAGGCATAAAACAGGAGCAGGACATTGTTTTGTTTGCTTTTATACCCTAGTCGTAGTCTACCTCTCTCACTGTGTGGATGGATTGATGGATGGGTGTACTGAACCATTAACTGCAAAATCTTCCATTTCCCACTAAATTTCAGGAGTACTGTCATGCAGTATTACGCTACTCAAACACACATCTCAGTCGTTTCCTTGAAGCCACATTCTGAAACCAATGCGGCCTGTTTGGGTTTAACGGCCAGTTAATTCCAGAAGTATTTCAACCAGAATACTTTTTTCAAGATCCAATACTGGGATTTCAAAGCTGCCAAGGTTTAGCCCATTAGATAAATGGCCGTATGCGAGGGTCACTGCCGGCATCCAAGCCGGACGTGGTGTTATCACATTGGCTCAGATCTGCAGGTACTTCCTGCATAATAGACCACTCACCCTATTTCGCCTAGTTCCTTGAAGATAATCCGGATTCAGGCAGCACTAGTACCTTGCCCAAGCAGAAAGTTGCACTGATTTCGCTCCCATAAAGAGCCTCTTTCATAACCTGCAGTGAGTGAGCAATGTGGCTACAGAGATCAGTCCCTCTCAGGTGCTGGAAGCTGCAGACCACTGGGCAGCCCCCCCATGACATTCACAGGGGTCCTGGAACCAGAACTTTTGTCTGAGAAGCTGGAAACATGTGACACTTCAAACAGGGCCTTCACTGCTTCGCTTGGACTTTCTAATAACATGGATTCAATATATAACCACTCCTTCTCCCAGGTCCATTGCCACCCCCTTCCCAGTGGATCTGTCAAAAGCTCCCATTGGATTAAACCAGCTGGCCAGTGAACAGTGCAAATGAAATCCTACTCACTATTGGTTGCAAAGCCTCGTTTCTCCCATTACCAGCCAATAGGGTAATGCCTTTGGCATTCATTACTAGCGGTTGGCTGATGACTGGCTGGGTTTGGGTACATTTGATTGGCAAATCAGAACATTCTAAACGGAAGCCACTTTGAAGGATTCCCCAGTGGGGCACTGGGCTGAGTACGATGTGTTCTGCGAGACCGTGGGAGGATGTGAGTGAACAGTCTCCTCAGTGCAAGTTACTCTGCTTGATGGAGCCCGCGGCTTGTGCCCGTCCCATCCCCGCTGTGCCGCATTAGCCATCTGTGGCAAGGAGGCCGAGAAGAACAGGATTGGTAACTGGGATGGGTTCCTCAAATTCTCATTGGCTCACAGCGGCGTGCGCTGCTCCCTGGGTCCCCTACAGCGCCGTGTGAAGTCAAGCAAACAGAACTCCTCCGAGTACATTACGTCACCTGCGACAACCTGCGGACTGCAAAGCAGCTGGAGAAGCGCGTGTACTAGTCTTCACCCACAGAGGGCGCCTATTATGGGGCTGACTTGTTTGGGTAAATATGGGGGAACAATTTTTATACATATAATATGCACACACAAATGCACAAATCGGCATGTCAAATCCAACTGCACCCTTTCACAGAGAGAAGGTATTAACACAGATTTTATGCAAACACAACAGCTCATCAGATGAATGTTAATGAACTTTCTGGATGGACTGTGATCTGAGCAATTAACCAGTAATTCCAGTTTTTTCCCAAGCGAACGTGACACTACGAATACAGTAATATATCATGCAGCAACCAACTATTCAATACTATCATGCAAAGAAGCTATTTTTCACAGACAATAAATGTTGCAACTTCCTGCAAACACGCACCAACTGCGGAGAGTTCGGCGTCCGTTCCCTGTTGCGAAGTCATTAAAAGTAATGTCATTAACATTCTAATCGAATATAGTCCAGAGAGCTTTCCATCTGCTTTTCAAACATTTCATTAACCGTGAATTATTTATCTTGCATTTCGAGTGACGATTGTTCTCTTGGACAGATAACCATTATAATTCAGTCGCAGACAGCAAAGCATGATTAAGAGATGCCCCAAAACCTGGAGTGAGCACATTAGGTTTGCGTGGCTTATGATGATGAACATGGGAACTTCTGTTCCTGAGAACTGGGATTTATATTGTGTAAGGGGCAGCGGCGGTCTGGGACGTCTTTCAGAACGAGCATCCGTCCACACGACACGCTTGACATCGCTCAAGTCATGGAGCAACTAAAAACTCTCACTTAGTTTTTCCCTCTTAACTGAAATTTAAATGAAGTCTGGGAAGCCTAACAAAGCCACAGAGAAGCGGAATGTGTCACTTGCTCTCTCTTGGAATCCAGCCATCACTGTCTTTCCGGCGACAGTATGCTGGGAAGCTACGTAATCGCTCATAAAATATCACAGGTAGCTACACAGGCAAAAGAATTACAATGATTAGCTTAGCAACAATTACGCTTTATACATTCCATTGAATAAACCTGGATATTATATTAAAGAACAAGAGAATAACAGTTACCCAATGCGAGAAAATGTCTCTCACACAAGGCAGGACATTAACGAGATTTGTTTTCTGCATTCAATCAGGCCTTCTAACCACTTTTCATTACCTCCTCTTCATCCACTCAAATGAATGACTAATCAGGACATGGGTTCAGCATGGAACATAAAAGCCAGTGTGCACCGCTTACTCCACCTACTGCTCCACCCAGCAGCTGATGGAGTAAGACAAGGAGCAGGGAATTAGCGGTGACATTCATACCAGTTCCAGGAGATACCTTCTTTTCAGCCATAGTTTGGGTCTCCACTCAGTCCTTCCACATCGGTGTCTTAATCCTGGTTTGAAAAGACAAGAAAGAGAGTGTGAACAGCAGTGAACAGCAAGTCCAGCCAGGTTTTCTGGAAAGTTTGTTTACAGCAATTTATACATATGTTCAAAGAACAGCAACAGTGAGAGAGGGACCTGCAGAGCCACCTGAAACACATGCGTTGCTTAACTTGGATAGTTTACCATAAAAGATACTTATAAACAGGCTTTATAAGCTTTTCAAGCTGTTTTTTTAACGTGTTTCTGAAAAGGTACTAAACATAGCAGCTGGCAGACGTTTTAAAGACTGTGCTGAGATGGTGCTTCTCGTTTTCCACGTCTGTCACTTCCAGAGATGTTTCCCATGCACCTTCTCCCTAGGATTGTGCAGGATTGCCGCTCTTATGCTCACTTTTCATCAAGCCTTTGGATAGTTCAGGGCAACACAGTGGTTGGCCTTTTATAAAAAGTAAACCAGTTTAAATAGCAAATTGTCAACAGTAGCTTGAGCCAAGGGAATAGGTTTGGTTTCAACAGTGGTAGGGACCAAGCCAGCACCGGATGCCCCACTCTCCCAAACACACACGCTACTCCCACAATATCGGTAGGGACACGTCCCCACTATCCATACCAAATCTACACCTTCGGTGCTAAGGTTCAGCAGGTAGCACTGTAGCCACGGAGATAGATTCGATTCCAACGCTCAACGTCACGTGACTAGAACTTCCATGTTCTTCCCATGCTTTTCTGGGTATCCTCCTGTTTCATGCCATCAGAGTGTATGTGCTGATGTCGGTTCGGGGCTGGTGAATAAATGAATCCAGCCCTGGACACAGCTCTCCACCTTCAGATGGGAACCTCAGAGGCTTCTGGGTAATCGCAAAAGGCGGGAAAATGCATCACGCTCCCGCTAGTCTACAGGACTGTGGCTTAATGAGTCTAAGGAGAGGAGTCAGGCTGAATCAGAGTCAACATTATCGTGGCTAAGAAAGAGGGCAGGAAGAGCTGAGCGCGATCTCATCACTGCAAGTTCATTTCCAGGCAGATACCAGCCACGATGAGCTTTGCTGCATTAAGCGCCATTAACATCCTATAAATAGCTGAAGGACACTCTCCGTCCTGCTGTTTGGACGCACAGCTACTCTCCCCAACTCTGGACCGGCGATGTCAAGAGTTCCGGCTCCGGCGGAATACAGATGGGCCGTCTGAGGGGCATTTGGATGCCTGTCCCGCCGACCCATGATGCAGTGGGGCCAGGCGTCTGGGAATGGACGCACGGGGCATGCGAGCCAGATGGCTGGGCCGAATAGAACAGACAGCGAGAGAGAGACGAGTCAGGAAAAGCCAGGGCTTCAGGATCTTTCCGGCCATCGGTCCGTTTTCCCAGAAGCGCTTATCCGGGGGGGGGGGTCACAGGGAGCCTGGAGCCCATCCCAGGAAGCCCAGGGCACGAGGCGGGGGCCACCCGGGAGACTGGAATGCCAGTCTGCCAGAATGTAAGTTCACAATCCACGTACCAGTAAAAACTGCTCTATCAGTAAGCCAGTGTTTCATATAAACCATCATTCTGTTGACAGATTATCAAAGCGTGACTACAGGCCACAAGGTGTAACACACAGGTATTAAAACACCTTTTACACAAGTGAATTCCATTAGCACATATTGACCAACAGAGGGAAGTCATTTAAGTGAGACAATTTCAGTCATGTGAAGCGCTGATCCCAGTAACTCCTCTGCAAGCGTAGGACAATGATGTTTCATCTAAGAGCTACCTTCTATCAAAGCCCCATAATCTTACAGGCTCATGTGAAGGTAACTGCTTACCATACCAGGGCCAAATTCAATACTGAGCTTCAGCATCTAAGGATTCAGACAAGTCAAATGCAAAACATCTTAACCACTGCGTCACCTGCCGGCCACTTCCCAATACTGCATATAATAATTTACTTTTTAGGAGATGAGTGTCATGATCCGCTCCGTACGATCCTCCCGTGTGCCACGCCTACCTCGTTACCTTGTGTTCCTGCCCCGACTGTGATCACCTGTGTCCTGTTAATCCCTGACCAGCCTGTGTATTTAGTCCGCGTCTTTCCCCAGTATGTCTGATCTGTCATTGATGTCGTTATGTGCCGTATCCGGTCCTGTCTCGTGTGCCTGCCTGTGCTTATTAAAAGCCTTGTTTTGGGACTCCACGACTCCGCTCGCCTGCTTTCCCGTTCGCCTGCCGCACCGAACGTAACAATGAGCTTCACAGAGATTAACAGCAAAAGGTGTTAATATCAACAAGAAAAGTGTTTAATGGGACCTGTAACAGTGAAATGGAGGAGTCTGGGCACCGTGAACTGTGCAGAAACCTACATGGCGTCGCATCTAACAGATTCAGTCTCTCTGCAAATGTACTGCACTGGCAATGTGCACTGCACTGAATCTACGGAGCCATCAGTCACATCACTGTAACTGTGCCACTGTCTATTTGAGGCCGATCTCACTAGGAAACCGATCCACTGGCATCTGTAAGAGGAACAAGGCACAAACCTGGGGGGTGCACGAACCTGGAGGGTGGGGCATCGGCTGGAGCCGTGCGCCACCCTCCAAAATGTCCAGACCAATCGGGCCTCATAATTAATCAAAAAGACAGCACGGCCTGGGAATCTGGTTTTTGGATAAGCCGAAACTGATCACGGCGATCTTCCGGGCACCCCTGCCTCGTGCAGAGGGAGCTCATCTCAGAAAGCTCACCCCCCCTCGGCGAGCTTCCCTCCCTGCCAAAACAGGAGCTACCGGAGAATCTGTGTGTGGCGGATAAACTTCCGCTCCTTCCCATAGAGATGGGTGGGGGGGGTTCCTGATAATAATCACATCGGCCGCGGATTCGGTTTGGCACGGTAAAAAGTTTGGGAAATGTAGCAACGGTGCTCTGCCATCTGGTCAACACGCCAGCGTTCAGCCGGGAGGATTTTAATGATGTCGTTTTCTATATTTAGTATATTTACATCATAAGGTGTTTGAAAACCGCTGTTAGTTCTAGGGGACCCATTTGAGGCATGGGGAGGGTGTAGATTTTTCGTGGGAGGGGGCTAAGGTCAGGGACAAACCATTCTATTCACCTGTAGCTAAATTTAATTTTAAGTTCATGCTGTGTTGGAGAGGCTGCATTCAGCAGTGATGCTCTCACCGTTATAGGTTTGCAGTTTGACTTGTTTAAGGTAGAGATTTTGAAACACCACTCTTCTTTATTTTACTATGGGGAATTAATGGAGCATATAGGCAAAACATGCAATGCAATGTTGTGAAACAGACGTGCAACTGACACTCACCAAGGACATGAGCAGGCACTCTGATTTCTCAACGTACGCGAGAAACAGCGTCACCTGACATCTTCACAGGACAAAAATCACTACGTGACATTTGTCGTTTAGTTAGGACTTCATCCTTGTTCACTTACGTTTAGTCCAAACCATGGGCGAAAATTATTGGGGGCTACCTTAAATCCGACAAGTTATCTAGCTAACCAATAAATCTCATTGTGATACAGGCCCTTGCTGTCTGCCTGTGTCAGAATTATGTTTATATGAGCTTCAGCTGCAGCTATTTGGGATAATGATACTGTTCCTAAGCTTTCATTTTTGCTGAATTGCTTATGGTTGGGTTGCAGTTATCAGGATGCGCATATCTGGAGCCAATCCCAGACAGCCTGAAGTGAAACGGGGCGTGGCCTAGGAGAGACAGCCAGGTATCATGCGGGACTGGAAAACTCACTAACACACTATGGGAAATTTACCAATTCACCTAAATACAGGAGGAAACTGTTACAGAACAGGGAGAATTCAGCCTTTCCGCAGACAGAAAGACGGAGGCAATAACCTTGTAGATTCGGCATGCAGTAAGTGCCACCCACTGAGTCCGCCCAGACAAAAAGATTAATAACTAAATGGTAAGCAGAAGTTATTGCATAACTCTACATTTCCAAATCCCGAGTCCTAAACAACCGGCTAAAATAGCAGTCAAATATTCCAAAATGAGTCTTTGTAATGTGTTTCTATTACCTACTCAGAATCTTTTTGAAGACTATACTATTCTAATAGTAATTAATATAACCTGCGCACAGTATTTAAATGATTGACTTAAGAAACGTCTCGGTCTGAAATGCTCAAACTGCCGCGCCGAGATCTCTCTTCGTCGCACAAAGTTTTGTTCTTGCACCGGGCATTTTCCTGCATTCCAGATGCGCTGAGAGGCTGTGTGTGTATGTGTGTGTGTGTGTGTGTGTGTGGGTGCCACAGCGGTTTCTGAGTGGCACGCGGCCCAGCCATCCTCTCCGCATTCAGAACAGGAACGCGTCTTCCCAGAACAAAAGCCCGTGCTTCCGGTTGCCATGGAAACAGACTCCCTCTGTCTACGCTTAAATGTACAGGATTCACGTTGGGTGCCACTTCAGAATTAAAACCCCAAAAGACCCAGTAACAGTACCCGGTTCTTAGGCACTAATCGATAATTCACTTTATTTGCATTTGATGTTTTATAAGCTGACAACCTCTCTTAATTGGTCTGCATTGTTTAACCACTAAAAGTAATTTAACAGAGAGAACGGACAGACAAACCTTTGAATCCCACAGCATTTAGGATTAATGACAGTTAGGACCTGCTTGCTATTGGTTAATTTATTGATGATCACTGGACTCACTCAGGCAATGATTGACAGCAAACCAGATTACAGCAGATGCTGATTAATCCATTGTTCACTATAAATATTTGTTCTATAACGGTGTGTCATTTGCAAAAGCATTTCTTTCATTTCTAGATGTTAGTGGAAATGAAGGATCCAATGAAAACACAAAATGTCTCTAAACCGGATTATTTATTATTTATCAGACAATAAATTCACATGTCTCTTTCAGCCAAAATACAACAAAGAAAACTGAATTAATAAATGATCAGGAACTGTTTTAAGCAAATACAACCTCAGCTGGACTCACACCAAGAAAATGTTTTTGGGTAATCCGATATATTCTGGGCTTTTTAAATTTCATGCAATTTCACATACGGAGATTTCAGGGAAAGCTTTTTGCAACTATAGCAAAGTGGATGAACTGCAGTTCAGTCACCCGACTCTGTACATAAACAGCTGCATTTGCAGCGGAATAGAAATGCAATAAGCACTCACAGTGAGGGCAGAACACGGCACTCAGTTTGGCTGTGACCTTCATCAAACATTCCCTCAGCAGGTGGAGAGAAGATGCAGCAGCTGCCATCAGACAGTGATAAGTTGTTGTAAATTGACTTTGCTGAGATAACTAGCAAAGCACTTTGAACAGAAGAATTAGACCACACAGATCTGTTAGAACCGCTCAGTGTTTGTGTACAGATGTATTACGTAACAAACTACATGCTAATAGAATTTTCTGGGCAGCTGTCTATTCTAAAAGCACTAGTCAGTTGAGCGCACAATGTGTTCAGGAGATCAGTGTTCCTTCATCTTGCAAATGTTTATCCTTTTCAGAGTCAAAGATAGGGCACACGGCGTGGTGCACCTGAATTGGATGCCAGTCCATCACAGGGCACAGAGACATACAATCATACTCTGTGCTCAGTTTAGTAACACAGTATAAACTGCACCAAAAGAGTAGAACCTGGGTCCGAATCCAGATTCAAATTCAGATGTGAGGCAACAGTACTAATGTGAGCATGTACATTGACCACACATGGCACATATTTCAGCTAAAAAAATGATTATTATTATTATTAAGGGCTCTCCAATATTCCTGTGTGTCATAACGTTAGATAAACTACAAAACCTTTTATTTTAACTTAAACGAATATAATTTGGGAAACAATTTATGTAATTTCGTTACGCTTCTCAAAACGCATAATCTGTGCAACTAATTACAAAATCGGCGCAAGTGTACTGATATCAAAAAATGAAAAAAGAATAAAGAGGCAGTTTTAATTCACCCCGAGCTCAGCGAACAATGAGAGGATGAAACGATTAAACATTGTATTTTGAAAGGGGGCTGATATCGGAGCCGATCCAAGCCGTGAGGCTGGACCAATGACCGGGCTAGGTGAATACACCCGTCCTACACCTCCAGCGATGCCCATGACTGGGGTAAAGCGAAGCACGGCGTTTTAAGGGTAAAATGCAGCTCATTTTACCATTAAAAATAAAGTAGCGTGACAGAGCAATGCAATGAAACCTATTAAAATGGGGTTTTTGCAGGTTACTCAACCGCGATTTCGCTCCGTTAGAATAACAGACTGGTAAGACCGCTTTATAAATAAAGGCGAGGCTCTAACAGGTATCAGAGCAGCGTGTGATCGCGCAGCGTGATCATTTATCTTAAATAATTATGCTGGAAGCTTTGGTGTTTTCCTAAAATTCTTTTAAAGGACACGACTGATGGTTTGCCCGAGGGGACATTCAAGGGTGATTAAGTCTGAGATGGGTCTTCCCCCGACGTCCCGGGGGGTCTGAACTTCAGCGGCTGACGGAGCGAGATACAGCCGGAGCTTAAAAGCAGGGAAGGTCAGGGTTAGCTGGTACAGTGTGTGTTGTTCATATCTCATTGAGGAGACCTTGTTTCATGAGCAATGAACTTCTATTTAACCACCAGCATCTTCCATGCAAACCTACAACCTGCTCTCTCTCGTCGGTCTCCCTACCAGTTGTCTTTACCTCTTCCTGACCCTCTAGGTCCCTCTGCTGGTCGCCAAAGGTACTGCACTACATATCAACACATCCCCCTTTCCTTAAGGCCGTGAACAAACATGCCTTAACATACCAAAAAATTATATTCGCATTGTCAATATCAGTATTCACATTTTCATCATATCATTACTTTTTTTTTTACATTTCATAATACTTTCAAATAACACAAAGCTCTTTTTTTAAAAAATAGACCACAAAGCATAGTTGTATTTTGTCTTTCAACATGAGAAGCTCAAGCACAAGTCCACCGATTCATTGATCAAGTCTTCTAGTCTTTTGATCTGACGCTCTGATGTGCTCAGTACAGGTGACCCCGAATGAGCATCATTTGTGTCCACCTGCGTATACCCATCTGGTTTCTGATCAGGGATTCTGTCTGGAATGGAGAAATACCATCCGCATCTTCACATTCTGTCTCTTGGAAAGTCTCTCTGGTCTTCCGAAGGCTGCGACGGTTCCTCCTGAGCACTTTTCCTTCTTCATACGATCTTGGTCCTAATTCCTGGAGAACAGTAGCTTTTCTGGTCCACGTATCCTGGTCATAGATTCTCACTACATCATCTTTGCCAAGTGATTTGAGAGTTTTAGTTGAGTTATCATATAGCTGCTTCTGTTTCCATTTCATGTTTTCCATTTTGTTTTGTAGCTCTGTACTCTGCTTGACATCTATAGCAGGCAGTGTAGTGCGTAACTTGCGATTCATTAACAGTTCTGCTGGGGATAAACCACACTCAAGAAGGGCTAAATAAGGATCTAACTTGCTGTTTAATGATATGCGCTCCCTTTCCAGCTTTGCCATTCGCCTGTGTATACTGAGGACTGGATGTGACATGATGGAAACCATATTCCATTGTAAACTCCTGCCACTCTTTCCATTTATAGCAAGGACCATTGTCACTGACTACAGTCTTTGGAATCCCATGCCGGGTGAACATGGACTTGACATGAGTGATGACACAGTTGGCAGTTGCACTTTCAGGGAAGTTTGAATAATAATCAGTTATATAATAATCTTTCCCATTACAATGAAATAAATCTGTTCCAACTTTCTCCCAAGGTGTAGTAGGAAGATCTGGAATCATCATAGGTTCCTTTGCCTGTTTGCTCTGGAACTTGTTACATCTTTCATAGAAGTGTGGTTCTATAATCATTTGGAATTAGCTTGTTTCATGCCCCATCTACAGACAGGCAATGGGAAGCAGCTGCTCTCGACCAATACCCAGAAACCATGTTGGATAAAAACACGACAATCACCGCAGTCCGGTGCGAGGTATTGTTCATGCATAGCGACATACTGAGCGTTATTCTCCCTGCCTCCCGTCTAGCTCCGTTCCACTCTGATTGCCCTGCCAGACTCTCCCTACAGCCTTTCTGTCATACCTCCTCAATATTAGGACTTCCAAAACGTCTTCAGCAAAACCCGGGCATTTGGGCTCCCTCCTCATTGCCAGTCTGATTATTCCATGGAGCTGGAAGAGGAGTCAGTCATTCCCAACGGACGTATTACCCTCTTGCATGTCCTGAGGAGGAGGCCATGCACCACGGTATTATTCATCCTTATACCTCCCCTAATTCTTCCGGGTTCTTCTTTGTGAAGAAGAAAGATGGAAACCTCTGTCCCTACATAGATCAATGGGCATTGAATTCCATAACTAAGAAACGTTGGGAGCCTCTTCCACTCATCGCCTCTGCATTAGAACAACTGTGGTCAGCCCAAATCTTCACCAAATTAGACCTACGGAGTGCGTACAATTTAATCAGGATTTGAGGTTTATCACCACAATGGGGTAGTATGAATATCTCGTGATGCCCTATGGGCTGGCAAACAGCCCGTCCATATTTCAATCCTTCACCGGGGAGATTCTGGGGTATATGTTGAATCACTTTCTGAGGATCTGGAGAAACACATGCTCCATGTACGTCAGGTTCTCCAGAGACTTAAGGACCATTAGTTATATGTGAAAGGGAAGAAATGCGAGTTTCATTGTACCTCTGTGAAGTTCCGAGGGTATCGTATACAGCCAGGGAGTGTAGAGAGGGATGAGGATAAAGTTTAAAGCAGTGTGTGGCTGGCCTCAACCTCGTAACACCAAGGACCTACAATGTTTCCATCGCGTCTTCATTAAGGGGTTCAGCTCGGTAGCTGCACCTCTTACGGACCTTCTCATGGTTCAAGGCACCAGGCTGTGGTGGACACCCTCCACTGTGTCCGCTTTCCAGCTGCTTAAATGCCTGTTCTGCTCGGCCCCAATTCTGCGCCAACCTGACTCATCGTTACCCTTTATAGTAGAGACCGACGCCTCAGAGGTGGGGGTAGGAGCCGTCCTGTCCCAACAGGCCTCAGATACAGGTAAGACCCATCCGTGTGCCTACTTTTCCTGGAAACTCTCCCCAGCCGAGGGTAACTATGACATAGGGAATCAGGAACTTTTGGCAATCAAACTAGCCCTAGAAGAATGCAGACACTGTTTGGAGGGTGCTCTCCATCCCTTTTAGGTTCACACGGACCATCACAACCTGGAATACCTCAGAGAAGCTAACAACTGAATTCTCGTCAAGCCCAGTCTGTGCTGTACTTTACCCATTTTGAGTTCCGGGTTAAGTACATTCCCGGATCCAAGAACATCGAGGCGGACGCACTCTCTCGCCACTCCGATGCCCCTAAGGTCCCTGAGGAACCAGTCAGTATCCTGCCTCCCTCCTGTTTCACCGGCCCAGTCACTTGGGACCAAGAGGAACAGTTGGAATGTCTGGCTCGACAGCAATCGTCAGCTGCCCTCCGGATCGGAGATACGTTCCCTCACAGCTCCACAATCAGGTTATGCAATGGGTACATATCTCCTTCAGTTGAGGTCACCCGGGGACGGCTGCGGCCACCCGCCTCATCGCTCATCACTGTCGGTGTCCCAGATGGAGATGTATCCAGTGTATCACTATCTTCAGTCCTGCCTAGTTTGTGCCCAGAACAAAGCTCCATCCACACCTCCCTCATGCCTCCTTCACCCACTCCCCACGCCCTCACACCCATGGTCCCATATAGCAATGGACTTGTGATGGAGATACCTTCCTCGCGGGGCTACACCACCATCCTAAAACGTGTGGATCGCTTCTCTAAAATGTGTCAATTAATCCCGCTGTCTAAACTGTCAACCGCCTTGGTGGACCTGTTATTCTATTGGTTCTTCCGTTTTTGTGGGCTTCCAGAAGACATAGTGTCTGATCGAGTTTACAGGCAGAGTATTCCGAGCCTTGTGTGCAGATCTGAATGTATCCTAAAATCTGCCCTCAACCTATCATCCTCTGTCAAATGGGCTCAATGAGAAGACCAACCTCAAAGTAGGAAAGATGCTACGTCTGATGTACTCAGAACAACCTACGGAATGGACCCGCTATCTGCCCAGCCTGCAGCTGCCTAGGATCTATTGCATTACCCCCTTTTTTCATGTTTCTCTCTTGAAACCGGTGTGTTACAGCTTGGCACATCCTCCCACTAGCCTCCTTCCATATGTATTGATCATACATAGCGACAAGCTGAGCGTTATTCTCCCTGTCTCCCGTCTAGCTCAGTTCTGCCCTGATTGCCCTGCCAGACTCTCCCTACAGCCCTTCTCAACCTCCCTCCTGCCCTTCCTCCTCTCGCTGTTCCTCCTGGTGAGTTCCTCGTGTGCCCAATCTGTGTGTTCAGACGGATTCCCCGGTGATTCTCCCACCAGCGACCCCAACCATGGACCCGGATTCTGACTCAGTGCCTGCTGTTTGTTCCTGATCATCTGGATTTCGACCTGCCTGCATGACTATGTCTCTGTCCACTCCGTGTATCTGTTTCCCTCTGCCGGGCTCAGTGATCAGACCATCAGTGGGTCCAAGTGTATTTGTGACAGCCTGGCCGTTGCATGGAGGGAGTACATTTTTTAAAAAAAGTTTAATTTAGTATTTTTGGATTTATAAAGCGAAGGGATTTTCACCGGAACCCCTTTTATATTTATAACCCAATAAGGATTTTCAAAAGGTACTGCACTACATATCAACACACAGTGCACAAACCCGTACGAAGCAGCAGACCTACCAAGAAAATACTTTTTTCCGTGATGGAGAGTGCACCTTCAAATCAAAATCGCAACAACAATATATATTTTTGTAGGGTTAGATAGATAGTAAATTAAAGAAACTTTTCAAAAATAATAATAATAATAATAATAATGAAACAGCTGTAAATTCTAAATTCTAGCTGTAAAATCACTTATTGAAACTCATTCCTTTTCTATAGAGTGTAAAAAAATATGACATTATTATTATTATTATTATTATTATTATTAATATTATTATTTTATCAGGCTCGGCTGCATCTCCAACCACCTGGACTGGCAGAAAAGCAAAAACACCCGACAGAGCCGGGAACTCGCGGCCCGGAGTCACGGCGTCGAGGCGACACGTTACACCTACACCCGTCTTTTCATAAAAAACTTGAGTTTCGCGGTGCCTAAGGACGGAACATCACGACCTCAAGGCTGTCGATTCAGTTCTGCATCGGGAACCTGATGTTCTCAACCTTCTTATCCAGTGAAAAACTGGAAGACTGGTTGGTAATTTTATATTTACTGACTGAAGCCAACTCATCCGTTTTTTCTTTTTTTTTGACACAACAACACACCATACTTGGATAGTTATACAATTAATTGGAATGTATTACATGAACCCATAACTTATTTATAATGACAATTTAATTTATAATCTATCCTAATTAATTTAAACCAGATGCACAGTAATTATTCACACCATTTTTTGGGGAAAAAAACCCTCAACAAATAGAGAACAGAGGTCAGGAGGCTTTAATTAAGTGACCGTGTGCAGTTTGGCTCACAGTGGGATTCCATACAAACACATGCCAGTGGTTTCCAGGTCAAATCAGCTCTGCCGTATTGCATCTCGCTGGTAACCGTGGGGACCCTGAGGGGAATTGCTTGAAATATTTTTGGGTTAGCGACTGAAAAATTAGGTACTGTTACATCCCACCTCTACCCTTGGTTGAATTTGATTCGATTTTGCTGTCACTTCAGCTGTCACACACATGACAAAAACTGACTTGTGTAGTCCCATGTTCAGTATATAGTCGAGTTGGTAGCACTTTAGATATTTGAGTTGTACGTCTTTGTTCAGAACAAAGTCCAACACTAGATCTGTGTTCAGTAGGTATTCAAGTTGTAGTCCTGCGTTCAGTAGATAGTTGAATTGTTAGTGCTGTGTTTACTAGACAGTTGAGTTGACCGTACTGTGTTTACTATAAAATAAAGTTGCACTCCTGTGTTTGGAAGGTAGCTAGTTGTAGTCCGGCGTTCACTAGATTAGACTAAATCTAGATCTACAATTCAACTAAACAGCAGTATAACTAGACTGTTATAGTCCTGCTTTTAGTAAGTAGTTTGGGAATATTGTTCTCTTGAGTGGATAGATTAGATGAATTCCTGTGTACATAGTTGAATTGTAGACCTGTAATCTGTAGATAATATGGTATGTCCACAGGAATGCTGTGAAAGTGCTAGGTGATGTCAGAACAGAGGTAACCTCGCAGTTTCCCTCACTCTCTCTTTGACGGTGCTGCTCTGTGACCTGGCCGCGTTCAGCCCAGGATTTGTGCAGCTGCTCGCGCTGCCATTTCCACATCGCTGCCATTCCGCTTCACTAACATCACATTGTCAGCCAGGCAGCCATGGCGCCTCAGAGGTCAAAGCAGAGACACATTGGAATGAAGCCGTCCGAATTTAATTTACGGCCCTCGACATCGCCAGCACAGCGTAACATAATCTTAATAATTGTAATGCTCCCACAAACTATCAGGCTTGTGTGTGTTTTAATGACTTACGGCAGCAAATGCTATTGCTGCTTGGGCAATTTAATTTAATTTTCAGAAACCTTTGACACAGAGATTGACTATCATTTTCAAAAGCTTGTCGTCGTGTTGTCGTGCACGGGCTCTCTGATGAGTGGAGGGAATCAGTCTTTCTGGCCCGGTCCAGGGTCGGAGCCAAACACGGCTGGCGGTGGCCACTGTCATGAAGCGATGTTATAGACTTCTGAGAAGCTGTTATTCTACCCCTCCCTCAGTCGACACAAAAAAGAGCACATTTCTCAAAGCCAGATTTAACATTAAAATGATAGTTCTCCACAAGCAAAGCCAGTCGTGTGCTTCGAATGAGTGGCTTTTAAAAACTCGTGGAGTACACACCTAACATTTCACTTCTCAAATCAGAACATGGCCGCACTCCAAGCCAGTCTATTTTTGGGATATCAGTCTGAGTGCCACCTTGACTCAGGCTAAAGAGACGCGGCAATCAAGGGAACATTTTTTTTTTCTCATTTTTCTCGGGCCTGTAATCTCACAGCCTTCATAGCACATGTGGATTAGACCAAAGTTGACCCCTCAGACAGCCCGAAGAAGTATATTCTGGGCCTACATCCCCTTGCATTCCTAACATCATCTTCAATTCCTTACCTGGGTCCACATTTGTAGCTATCAACAGAAACTAGGTTCTTTTCAAAGCCCGGTAGTCTGACTCATGCATAACCATTATGACCATAAACATCCATCCACCATCCACGACTTTCCATCCAGTGCTGGGTCACATCATGCCTGGAAGCATGGGGGCATGATGCAGGAGATACCCTAGACAGGATGTCAGTCCATCACGGGGCACGCGCACAAACATCACACACTGAGGGCAATTTACAGACAAATCTGCGCAAGCTGTGGAGGTCATGAGGAGAACGCCACATGCATATCAAGACTGGGAAATTGGTAGCAATAAGATTATTACCAAACCACAGCATTTCAATATCAAGAACTAGGTTCAAGGGTCACTTTGTATCTCAAACGTACCTGTGTGAAAATGGCAAGCGCAGCCTGGTTTGTACCCCGAGCACTTTATAAAAATAAATAAAAATCTCGGTGTGCCCCTCAACACAAATTAAATGTAATCCTATCAAAGACTGGCAGAGTCCTCACTGGACAGAGGAACCTTATTCCAAACCTAATTGGGATTTTTTTGTCAACGATTGTGTTATTTTCTTGCTCTGTTTTTTTCTTTTTTCAATTCTAATTTGTCATTATGTATCGATTGCTGCTGTACTGTGTATTTGGCATTATAGTTTCCAAGAAGCATGTAAGTAAAAATTCCATTGTGCTATTTGTGTGCGACAAAAAAATCCTTGAAACCTTGGAATGTTGGCGTAGAAAGAGTTATAACTCTTCGATATTGTCTGACGCAGAGGATTTTTCATTTCTGTAGTGGGCTGAATGGAAAAGAAACTAAGTATAGAGGTGGCCTTTTAGTCCATTAGGAAAAGCACATTTCCAATAGCGCAACTTAAAAATAATAAAAGATGCTCACAATGAAAGTCTACCAGTCTATTTTCCACTTATGGCTTTGACACGTGTGTTAGATGGCAGTCGGAATGTTTACAAAAAAAAACAAAAACAAAATACAAGTACTTGCACTTAAGTGAGTTAGAAAGGGATGAGTGTCAAAGTGAATTGAGCATTCAAACCCTATAAATAGCAAGCACAGCCGTGCAGGGATGCAGGACAGCTCTACAGCAGAGGCGCAGCACTGAGAGGCTGTACAGTCTCTGAGGTCATTGGTTCTGCATCGCAACATGAATGATAGGGGGGAGTTACACCATGAATGTTTAAAAATGATGCAGGCTATGCAGGGGCTGCCCAGTGACCCCCACCCAAGGTAAGTTAAAGGAGACAATGCTTCATTTATGAACTGCACAGGAATGTTTTTTAGCTTTTACAAATCCCAAGAACTAATATCTGTGCGTGTGTGTGTGTGTGTGCGTGTGCTTACAGTATGTATGTGGTTTTATGTGTATGGCTGTGTGTGGTTATGCGTCTGGTTTTAAGTGTGGCTGTGTGTGGATATGCGTGTGGTTTTATGTGTGGCTGTGTGTGGTTATGCATGTGGTTTTATGTGTGGCTGTGTGTGTAGTTATGTGTCTGGTTTTATGTGTGGCTGTGTGTGTGGTTATGCATGTGGTTTTGTGTGTGGCTGTGTGTGTGGTTATGTGTCTGGTTTTATGTGTGGCTGTGTGTGTGGTTATGCATGTGGTTTTGTGTGTGGCTGTGTGTGTGGTTAT